>RCUC01131942.1:0-26636 GCA_003697995.1 Taxidea taxus jeffersonii | reverse complement strand
GGAGCCCGAAGTGGGACTCGATCCCAGGACGCAGGGATCATGACCTGAGCTAAAGGCAGCCGCTCAACCAACTGAGCCACCCAGGCGTCCCACATAGGATGTTCTTAATGTGATCATGGGAAAGAATGTTTTGTTGAGCATTTAGTATGGGTGAGACGCTCTGATAAGTGAACCCTAAAAATATAAAAATTTGATAATAAAAACTCTTAGGATGCTGTCTGGGGCTGAATGGTGAATGGGTTCTTTCCTAATATAGGGAAGAACTAACTTCTTTAAAACTCACTTTGGGGTACCTGGGTGTCTCTGTTGGCTAAGCATCTGACTCTTGATTTCAGCTCAGGTCATGATCTCAGGGATGTAAGATCAAGCCGGAGGCTCTGTGCTCGGCATGGAGTCTGCTTGAGATTTTCTCTCTCCCTCTTCCTCTGCACTTTCCCCACTCACATGCATGCAAACATGTGTGTGCTTTCTCTTTCTTTCTCTCTCTCTAAAATAAATAAATCTAAAAAGAAAAAAAAAAGAAAGAAAATGAGACATTTACTTGCAATACCTAAGATTTGTAACAGGGGTTGACAATACTTACATGTTCTTTCATGATCTCATTTTAGCAAAAAGCTTTTTTCTAAAAAATAGAAAAGTGGTATTTAAAACATTTTTAAAAATTTGAGTATAGTTGATACACAATGTTACATTCATGTCAGGTGTACAACGTAGTGACTCAACTTCTCTCTATGTTATGCTGAAAAGTGGTATTTTTAGGAAACTTTTGTATAACACGTCATTAAATAAATATCTTTGGTGGATTGAAACTGGTGCAACAAACCTTTCTGTCTCAGCAGATGTCTACAATTCCTGAAAAAAAAAACAGATCATTACACATGCACATACATGTGGGTGTAATACTAACGTTCTTCCACTACACCGTGGGTGGGGGCAGGCCCTGGGTCCAATCCCGGTCCCAGGATCCTGTGCGACTGAATGCAGAAGCTTGATCACACAGGTGTTATGCCTGATGACTTAAACACGGAACTTCCGTCCTTTGTGATGGAAGGTGACAGACTCAAGGGAGAGAAGGTGTACTTACAATGCAGGTATCTTCCTCGTGGCGTAGTCTCAGAGAAGGGAGTGACAAGAGAAAAATCATGTATCCAATTGAAATACAAAATAGAACGGGTAAGCATGCACAAGGTATGATAATTCCCTTAATTTCATTCCACTGAGTGTGGCTCCTATAAAAATGAACCATGTCTACCACTTAGACGTTTGCTCATTAGTGCAGCCAGCTGAGAAGATGAAAGAGTAGACTGGGCCCAGTCTAGCGGGAAGCTTTTCCCCTGATGCTCTCACCACTTTTGACAAAGATCCATTCAGAGGATGCAGGGACGTACATCCTGTTCAGATCTCAAACTCTTGGAACTGTTAGTGCTGAGGCCTGGAGGTGGCTGCGCCCTCCCTGTCCTTCCCCCTTCCCAGAGGACACACATTCTGGGCTGAAATCTGGGTTCAATGGTTCCATAGGGGAGGCTCACTCTTGCCTCAGTGAAGGTAGCGCAAAGGCTCCTTCTCCAGGGCTTTTTCGACATTTTATATGTGGTTTCATTTGTTAGCACACCTATTATTTACCCGGATGGCCCACCTAACAGAACTGGCTCTTTGCTATGGGCCCATGGTCGCTGGCCCATCTTCAGGGCAGGGGAGAAAACAGAAGAGAGGCACCCTCCAAGGGAGCACATGAAGACTCGGACACCTCCTGAGTTCCTGCTCTCTGGGGTCCTAGCCCATTCCAGGCTGCTTCTGTAGCTGGGCACGTTGTCCATACTAAGGATTTTATTTTCAGCTGTCACTTGAGGTTGAAAACTTATTTGTGCCCTGGTTGGTATGCCTGGGAATCATGTTCTGAGCTCTTGACCTCTGTCTTTAAAAAAAAAAAAAAAAAAAAGTTTTATTTACAGGATGGTATGGATGGCATTCATTTGCAAAACACAGAGCTGAAAAGAGGAGGAAGGAAGAGACCTGCGCTGATGATCTCAGGAAGACTCCTTTCAGGGGAAAACAAGCTTCTGGGTGACATATACCTTGTGGGTGAGCTTGGGTCCACGCAAAACTGGCCAAGCAGTTGAGGGGGCCGCAGGAGGCATAAAGGCAGGACTGGAGGATGGAGGAGTTCCCTGCATCCCAGATCCCCGAGAGCAGGTCAGCCACATATTTACAGCTGCCTCGGGCCCCTGTGGTGGGGCCGTGAGGGGAGGAGAGCACTGGCAGGGGAGAGGTGATCAGCAGCATGCACCTGTGCTAGCCCCCCGTCAGAGCACTGTGCACCGATTAGACCCCCACCCAGTGTGGGCTCAGGCTCTACTGTACGGATAGGAAGGAAGAACCAAACTTCTTTCTTGAGTCCCTGGGCCAGTTCAGGGCAGACTTCAGTTGGGACTGCTGGGGAGCATTTCTCTGGAGATGTAGTGACCCCTTTGAAGATGCTCATAGCTCTGATCCCCGGCAGGGGATGTTTAACACAGGGCAGCCTAGCGAGCCATTTTCAAAATGAACCATGTCTGCTACTTAGAAGTTTGCTCATTAGTGCAGTCCGCTGAGAAGATGAAAGAGAAGCCCATGGAGGGAAACAGCTTCTCATAAAGATGAAGTAGGCCAGGGAGGAGGGTACGGGTCATCTGCTCAGTTCAAATAAGAAACAGGGAGGTGAGAATCTCTGAGGCGAAGCAGCAGAGGTGGATGGAGAAGCAAAGCTGGCTGATTCCTAATCAGGAGCTCCGGGGAAATGGGGCTTATGGAGTTAATATTTTGGGAGATACTTGGACCTTCTGCCATGGCCTTGTTTTTTTATACTGGCTAGCTCAGATAACTAGATAATTGAAAACTTGTCTTTCTGCAAGTCAAATTTTGGCTTAAAAAAAGATGAGGGGAAAGCAAAGGAGAGCTCCATGAGAATAGGAAGTTTGTTTACATTATTCACTGTTTTATCGTGAACCTTAGAATAAGGCACACAGTAGGTGCTCAGTAAATATCTGAGGAATGAATGTGCTATCCAGGGAATTAAGCTTAGTGGTTTCCTCCAGAGCCTCTGCTTCTGCACGGAGGAGAAAGTCTTCCCCAGCCTTTCTAGGGCAACACTAGGGTTGATGGAGGGCTCCATGCCATCTGGATTCTCTTTGCATGGAGAATTTCATTCTTTAATTCTTTTATTCCTTTTGTTTAACAAATATTTATCAAAAACATCCTCTCTGTAGGTACTGATCGAGCTTAACAATGCAATGGCTCAGATATGCACGTGCTTGGAGCTTACAGTCTTGTAGAATTTAGCTCTCTAAGCCCATTTTCATGGTTGGAAGCTTAAATAACTGAATACTTTAACCAGACCAAAGCAACCAACCAACCAAACCAACCAAGTGAACACATGAAGAAACTATATCCCAAACACTGGCCCTTTCGGCCTTCAGAACTTCTCATGGCCATTGAGTGACTCACATGACCAGATCACCCAGACTAGAAAGAAGCTTGAGAGGTCCTTCTAGATTTGCCCCTAGGTATTAGTCACAACAGTGTGGGTCTAACCCTGAAATCGCTACCACTGAATTCAGTGGAGGTGTATGTCTTGTTTCCACAAAGCTTGTTACGGAACAAGTTATGGCTTCTTCCATCCATATGGTACTCAGGGAAGTCTGCTTCTGTCCAGTTCTCAGCACCTCACCCCGAGGCATCCAGATCACCACGGTCTGGAAGGAGAAACAGTGGGCAAATAGATACATAGGGCTGGTTCACCGCCTTAGTCTGGAAGGGACACCTCGCTTGGCCAGCCCAAGTTGTGTGACCCCACCCAGCTGTAAGGGGGTTGGGAAGGGAAGGGAACACGGGGACATTCGGTGTGCATTAAATGTCTCAGATATGCCCTGCTTTACCCCTAAGTCCCCCTGAATCATTATTGTGCAGAACTCAGGAACAGCTTTGACACAGTTGATACATGAGTTTAAGAGGACAGATTTTGCAAATAAACGGGCCATTTTATTTTCTGAGTCCTTTACCTGGGAATCATTTTGAAATGAGAGGGATATAGGAAATAAACTCTGTTAGAGTTATAATATAGGCTCACTTTACTGGATAGAAAGCATCAACGTCTTCTTTCTTTGTGTTTCTTCTGCCATTGGGGGCTTTTATTCAGTGTTGTACCATCTCATTTATTTCTAATTCAGCTGTAGATTTCTATTACCTACGAAGGGTGCCCTGATTCCATCCTGGCTTGCTCAGGCACATTTTCCAATAAATAGCGGTGGTATAATTAGCACTAGGCCCATGAAAGAAGTATGTTGAAATATGGTAATTTATTCCATTTGTTGATATAAATTTATTCCTGGGTACCATTTTTCCAGATCAATATGGATTTGATTATTCTTTTTTTTTTTTAAGATTTTATTTATTTATTTGACAGAGAGAAATCACAAGTAGGCAGAGAGGCAGGCAGAGAGAGAGGAGGAAGCAGGCCCCCCGCCAAGCAGAGAGCCCGATGCGGGACTCGATCCCAGGACCCTGAGATCATGACCCGAGCCGAAGGCAGAGGCTTAACCCACTGAGCCACCCAGGCTCCCTGGATTTGATTATTCTTAAACCTTCACTTCAGGGATGGTTCTTTCATTGTATCATAAATCATCTGCTTATGATTCAGCGGCATGAGCCCTTGACTTCAGTTTTTGCATTTATAGTTGATAATACTCGAAATGTTTGTTGCTTCATTATGGAGTCCAAGGGCACTATTACTCTTTGAAATTGGAAAACACGATGCTTAGCCGGAGTTTAAAAAAAAAAAAAACAATTTGGGGGAAATTCAGTAATGCCAACCTGATCATTGGGGGCTGCGGGTGAAATTTTGCCTTGCAGCAGCTCATCTTTCATAGGAGAAAAGCCTTTGCCTCAGAAGGAAAGTTGGGGCTTCGGAGGGAACCCAGATACTCAAAGATGTAAAAGACTAAGCCCGTGATCTCTCTCGGCCCTTTTTATTTACCGAACCAAAATTTTTAAGAATCTTCCTTCTGACTTCCCTTCCTAATATTTTTTTGAGCCTCTATTGTGTTTTAGGGCCCAGGAAAACAGTGTTGATAAGACAGCCAGGACACCGTCCCACATGGAGTACAGGTTATAAAGGAGAGAGTAAACTCCCACTTACAAGATGGTGACAGGGACATGCAGGGACCCTGGGAGCCCAAGGCAGAGATACCTATTTCCCACTTTCCAACAACGTTTTCATCATGAAGGAAACCTGTGTCCACTGAGAGCTGAAGAATGAGAAGAGACAGAAGCATGAGGGTTTAAAGCAGATACAGCAGCAAGTCCAAAGGTCTAGGTGCAAGGGAGAGACCACGATGGTTAGCAGGAAGATGAATTTGGTTGGACTTTCATGCTATTCATCTGTCGCAGGCCCACCATGCAGGGCTGTCCAGCCGTTGTGGCATATATGTTCACGGTCATGTCTAGACTTCTCTGTGAGACAAAACGAGCTGAAGACAGAGAGCAGGGGCCAGACCTGAGAGCTTGTCTACTGCAAAGGTTTCCTAGGTTATGGGTCTTGACCATGAGAACAGATACAGTGACTTTCCCAGGGCCCTCCTCTTACCAGGCGTGAGGCCACCAGCTGGATGGAATTCACAAAGTCTACAGTCAGAGGAAATATTTGGCCCCTGCAGCCTGGGAAGAAAAAAAATTCATCCAGTGTTAAAAGCATCATCATCAGGAGGGAGTCCGAGTAGTGAGCGAAGAAGAGGTAAAAACGAACCCCCAGAGAGTGGCTAATTTGATTTACAGAATAAAGAGCAGGTGAGGGAGAAGGGAAAGTGGAACAGAAGATATCTGAGCACTAGGTATGTTTGGGGGCGCAAGTTGAGAGTTAGGGAAGAGCATCCAGGGGAAAAGCTAGCAACCGTGTGTAGGAGAGTGAGCAGGGGGAGCGAGGGAGAGAGAGAATTTTAACATATTCACCATGGGTGAAGAATTCACCTCCTCCTTTATTATTTCCTTGAGAGACAGTTCAGATTTGATAGCAAAGTATAGATTTATAGTAGGTTTTGGTTCCTGGGTTGTGTTTCTTTGGAGGCAATGTTTGGCTGAGCCTGGGCCCACTGGAGTCGTGGGGCTGGGGCACTGTAGAAACTTCCCCTTGAGAGGTACCTCCAATTCAGTAAGGAGCATGCATGTGACTGTTTAGAAAAACAGCCAACAGATAATAATAGACCTGGTTCTTCCCTTGGGATGTTACAAGAAGAGTTCTTATAGGAGATACATTTTGGGGTGTCTGTTCAGCCTATGACTTTCTCTGTCTGAAAACTGTTTCCTCACCTGCAAAAACTAGCATTCTGCCAGCATGCTAGCAAGGGGAGTCACCCCCTTTCCTCTAATAGATGACTTGACCAGGAAGGAGCCCCTGATCCAACTTGGGCCCTTTTTTCCTGAGAATAACGGGCTAAATGTGGAGAACAACAACTCAGGAGCTGTGTGGAGCCACATATGTCCATGAGTTCCCCAGAACAAAAGCAAAGGCAGATGACTAAGCAGACAGTTGGTGGCAAACAGATTTAAAAAATTGGGATAGAATCCTTCTCAGCTCTTGGTGGCTTTCCTCTTTCTGGTTCAGGCTCTCATGAAGGAGCTGCCCTTAGGTTCTTGTAAGACACATAATATCCCCCCAAATCAATCCTCTTTCCATCTCCCTTTTGCTCAAGTTACTTGAAGTAACTGACCTAAGATAGCTGCCCCAGTTCCTCTAGTTCTTGGGTTTACTTTCTGGTACTTCTGGTCTCATCTGTTTTGCTGTCTTGTTGTGTTCATGGCCCAAAGCTGCCATCAACCTTGATGATCTGTTTTGTCTCTAGAATCACCAACCTTGCAGGGGAGCAAGTACCTGACAGTATTTTCCTGAGGAAACTCTTAAAGCATCTCCTCTCCTGTGGGGTTGGATTGTGTCCTTTAAGGACTCAATCTTCCCTCTCCCATACTCCAGCCTGTGTTTCTATTAGTCTATCACGTCTTCTGAGAAGCTTTCCTTCTGGGGCTCTTGTCTTGACATTTCTCTCAGACATAATTAGTTGTATTCAGAAGCTACACTGGTTTCCATAGGGGCTGCTGTCTCTCACTGTGGACTGGAAGCAAACCAGTGTCTACACCTACGGTAGATGAGCATTTGAGAAGACGATCCTTCCGAAGCAAGCTCTGGAACACAGGCTGGACTGCAGGCAGCACGAAGGGCTCTCAGGGGATGGACTTCCCATAGTGAGAGAGGCTCAGAGCTGTCTCTCCCAAGGCTGGTCTCAGATCCCTGAGTGGTTAGGAAAAATGCAGTTTTCCTAGTCCTGCTGGAGACCCGCTGAATCAGACTTTCTAGGGATGTTGCTCCAGAGACTCTGGATTTTAAATAATCTACGCTGGTAGTTTTGACGTGTGAAAGCCACTGGTTATGAGCCAAGAGTAGCCATTCCTAGACCCAAACACAGTTGTTAGGCTGAAATCCACAATAAGCTCACCATCTTCAATGCAGTCATGAGATATATATATCTCCGAAAGATTAAAAACAGTTAAACTACCCTTCTACTTGTGAAGACTGTCACTTCCGGGAGAAAGTGAATTATACCCCAGATCCTCCAAAATTGTACTGTAAACCCCAGCCTCAGATCTCTACAACCTGGCCAATGGACTTGTTATCAGAGTCTCTTGAAGTGGGTGGGACCAGCAGACTTGTTGTTTATCTGTTTTGGAAGAAAACAAAGAAATGCACAAATGTTAAGGCGGAGTCTCAAGTGGTGTGGTCCTCAAACCTGCTGGACTGGAATGACATGGGAAGCCTTGTTAGAAAAGCAGGTTCTGGGGTTCGACCCCGGATCCACTGAACCAGAACCTGTGGTCAGGACCAGGAGATTGATTTTGTTTAATATTATCTGCAGGAATTTCTTACATAGAGTAAAGATTCAAGCCTTCCGGGGATGTCTCTAACTCCAGTGTAATGCTTACATTAAATGAAAGTAAACGAGCACTGTTAGACCAGATACCAATGGTTTCTGCGATTCTTTCTCTTTGAGATGGTGAGGACAGTAATCACAGCAGCAGATACTATGTTTTAAGCTCGTACAGGGGCAGACACAGCTCTAAGAGATTTCCATGCATTAGTTCCGTAAGTGCAAAGGACGCCATTTCTCTCCCATTAGATAAAAACTGAGGCTCAGTGAAGACATGCACATTTCCTGAGATGATTACAAGAAACAAGTGGTTAAAAGGGGATTCAGTTGCTAAATGCTAAAAGTGGCTCAGTTGGTTAAGCATCTGCCCCTTGGTTCAGGTCATGATTTCAGGGTCCTGGGATTGAGTCCCGTGTTGCACTCCCTGCTCGGGGGGCAGTCTGCTTGTCCCTCTCCCTCTGTCCCTCCTCTGCTTGTGCTCTCTCTCTCTCAAATAAATAAATAGAATATATATATTTTTTTAAGATTTTATTTGTTTGACAGAGAGAGAGACCGTGAAAGAAGGAGCACAAGCAGAGGCAGAGGGCGAGGGAGAAGCAGGCTTCCAGCGGAGCACGGAGCCCGACGTGGGGCTCGGTCCCTGGACTCTGGGATCATGACCTGAGTGGAAGGCAGATGCTTAACGACTGAGCCACCCAGGCACCCCTGAAACAAATAAATAAAACCTTGACAAAAATGGCTAAAGGGCAGCAGGGCAAAAGAAAACATACAGAAGTTGCTACCCAGGATTCATCCTTCAAATGCTTAATGATAACTGGAATCTATTTGGGGCAAGACGTCGTGGGGACCAGCTCCTGTGGGTCACTTTAGATCTCTCCAGGCTCAATGCATCTGTGTTCTTGGTCCTGTGTACATTTTTGGAAAAACTGCTGTGCCCTTTTCCACAGAGGATACACCATTTTACATTCTCCCCCACAGCACACAAGGGCTCCAATTTCTTCGCTTCCTCACCACCCCTCCTCCCCCCCAGTTAGGCTTTATTTTTTTCATAGCAGCCATCCTAATGGGCATGATGCATGGAGAGATTTTTGGTGGTCACATCTCAGGGGGAGCTACTGGCATCTAGTGCGTAGAGAGGTCAGCGATGTTTCTGACCTAAACATCCTACAAGGCATGGGCCCGTTCTCTGCCAAAATGAACTGGTCCAAAACGTCCATAGTGCTGAAGTTGAAAAATCCCAATTTCATCAGGTTCATCCTTCATAGTAAATCTCATCCCCTGACATGTGTAGCCTCTGTCTTCCTTGTTGAGATGCTCAAAGGCAACAATTCCAAGAAATCCGGAAAGGGAGGAAGGACCGAGAAGATTGGCAACATTTCTTTTATTCAAATTTTATTGGAAGTTTACAAATGTATTACAGACATCAGTAAAACATATCCATTTTACAGGGCACGGATCTCAAGCAAAGTGTTCACAACAGTCTCTGGCAGAGCCCACACCAAAGGCCCATTGCAGACCTTCTTTACAAAAAGCTTGACACTCGACACACAACACAGAGTCTGGCCTGCCTCACCTTCTCAGACCCTCTGAGGTTTTGTTTATGCACTTGGAGTTAAAGCATGAGATGGGCAAAGCAATCCTGTGCAGGAAAGAATGTGTTTAGGAGAGGGAAAGCTGCCAAAGTCCTAATTTCCTAAGGAAAATGAAGGACTTATAGACCTTAAAATGTTAAGTCAGGGTCCATCGTAGAACCAAAATGCTTTAGGGAAACATGGGAGTATTGACCAGAGGCTGGAGAACAGACCTTACTAGTGGGTAACTCTCTCCAAAAAATTTTAAAAAGGTGGATCAGTGACACGGATGGCCAAATGCCCAGTAGGGTGAAGGGATGTCTCTGAAAACTGTCAGGATAGAACAATTCTTTTTTCTATCCTTCAGATTCATCGTATCTAAACCACCAGAAATGTTTTCCTACACGACGTGACTTTGCTCCCTCCTTTTTAAATTCCCCTTGGGGAAAGCTAGCTTTGTCAGCAGGAAGTAAGCTTATAAAAGAGTATAGCTCCCAATAGTGAGTCATGGTTTATGGCAGTCTTGTGTTGACTGGGCTCCTGTTATGAGAAAATGGAAAAGGAATCCAATCCTTTCTTGGTCCTAACCTTGACAACTGCTTCCAAGTGGCCAGACAAGACAAGCCCCGGTGTCTGCTGATGACCCCAAGGGACCCAGCACTGGAGGCAGGGCAAAGCCCGCTCCATTTCTACTTCCCTTGTGCTTTGAGAGATGTACCTCAAAAGGCGGCAATCTGAAGCCGCCTTCAAAATCAGGAGGTTTTGCTGAGTCCTGCAGCTGGAAGGCTGTCCGTAGAGCCCATTTCAAAGCCTTGAAGGTACTAAGCGGTTGCTAACAGCGACTCTTCTGGCACGAAATAGTCAGATAACTGGTTTCATTTCCCACTCTCCTCTGGCCATAGAGAGATCCTCTGTCTTAGGCGTTAGCATCTGGTTTCTGTTAGACAGAATACACAAAGAGCACTTCTCCTTGGAATTTAAATATTTGTGTTCTTTCTGGTTAGAAGGTGGGATTAGACGAAGAATAAGATGGCCTCTTATCTGACCTCTGCAAAAAGATGAACAGAAGGCTGCTTGTAATAATTGGCCAAGAACATGGGAATGCAAAAGGAGGCCCAAGGGATTTGTCTTTGTTTTGCTTAAAGAAGTCAGCCTCCACTTTTAGCATCCACAAAGGAGTTGGGGGCTCTCAGTCATTTGCGAATGATGCTTCCTACAAGGTTGGTGTACCATTTGGGGCCAACGGCAAACGATGGAAATACAGATAAAAATCAGTTCCCAAATGAGATTTGTTATCAAATGACCTCAGTTCTAACCTACTGATCCTGGGTGCTTGGAGAATCACAAAGATTTCTGAGGCTGCATCCACACTCCCTGGGAGAGCGTGGTGCCATCCACTGGCTTTACCAGCCGTGCTGCAGGAATGGGAGAGTGTGTGCTATGTCTGTGTCATCGCTGGCCGCACCTGACCTCAGCGATGGTGAGGGGGACCCAAGAAGTGGAAAGCCACAGCAGGAGAAGGAAATACAGTTTGTTGCAGTGCAAAAGCATCCTACAGAATGGGGAAAGAGGATAAGCAAGCGCTGTCTTGTGGTCCCCTCCAGGAAAGACAAAATCACTTGTTCACTGGGCTGGCTGAGGACAGAAGGGAAGGACTAGTGATGAGAAGGTGAATGTAGAAAGAAGGCATCTAACAACCAACAACCAATCCAACAACTCTACCTACCTTGAACCTGCGCAGGACCCGGGACCATGGTTCTGCTTTCCCTCACCTCATTCACCTTCACACTTCTAGAGATCCCGGAACTATAGGACAGAAGGAAGGGTACCTGAACGCCACCCTCCATGCCATCAGGCTGCTAAGAAAGCTGTTCACAGTATCGAGGGTCATATGTATTGGCAGGGGCATTCAGGAAACCATCAATGGCTACTTCTTCACGGAAAAGAGCCTGTTCTGTTGCCACTGAGTTGAGCAGCGATAAGAAACGACCTGAAGACCAAAGTGGTCGTTTTAACCAAAAGCCAAGAAGACCCCAAGGTAATAGAGATGAGAGGGAACTAGGAAAAGATTACTGTTCTGGAACGGTCTATCGAAGATGCAAGGAGATCTAGGAAGAGGTGAGTGTAAGCCCCACTCACAGGCAAAACTTGAGCAGGAAGAGCTCGTGGTTATGACAGAGGGATCAGGTGAGGACCCTAAGTTCTTGCCTCCAAAGAGAACGCATTGAGTTTTTGGGAATGGAGTTCTGTGATGTTAGGTGTAAGTCATCACGAACAGGTGGGATTCCTACTACCATGACATCCTGCTCTCTCCAGGGGCATTCACTTGGAGTCCCATCACCTTTGTGATGATTTAACCAGCCTCATGGGCATCATAAGGCGCCTGGCTGCGTGTGGGGTGGGGAGAAGCCGCAATGAAAACACATGGAAGTAACCTTGGTTAGAGACAGTGTGACCCTGAGGCTTGCATCTCAATATATTTCAAGCTCTGGCCAGTTGAGCTGCTGGATGCCCCCTGGACAGTTAGCTCTGAAATTGCTTAGTCCTCCCACCCCCTTCACGGGATGTGGCTACCGGTTGATTTCAGGCCACCCCCTTCTTCCTGCGGAGGGTGCCTCAAGCCTCATGGAAGGGGAAAGTAAGGGGGTACTTCTGCAGAGGATGGACTTAGAAAGCAGCTTTTACCAGGAGAATTTCTTTCATTGGATTCCAGGCCACAGAGGACAGACATGATTTTCAGCTGTTTGCTATGTTAAGCGATCTACTTTTGTCTCTCTTTCCTTTTTCCAAAACGCTTTTTCATTCTCATCAATCAAGGAACTCCAAACTCCAAATTGGACTCGCCCGATTTCTACCAGAAACCTGCCACTTCAGTAGCATGGTGCTGCACATTGTTTCTTAATCAGTTTTGCCAAAGCAGTTTACACACTATACAAACGTAATAGAGTTAATTCTCCGGAGGCTTGGATAAGTAATGAAGCATTTAGATATGAAGATAGCATGCGGAAAACAGCCACAACCAACATTTGCATTGCTTTTTTTTTTTAATCAGTGACAATGACAAATGTCATATTAATACCCGAAAAGCAAATTATTTTAATACATCCTGAATGGAGTGCCATTTCCACGTCCTTTACAGCGTTCTTTTCCCCAGACCCATTTGGGATGGTGTCTGAAAAGCCACATCTCACGTTCTCTCCATAAAAAAAATACTAGAAAATATTAACTACTATACTGAAAAGAGACCACGCTCACCTCACCACGGCAGATGGCCACTGAGTTACACCGTGTACTACATCAACAGTACATCTCACTAAAGGTGGGTCCTCCGATGGATTATCTCAACTGCTACAATCCATTCAAGGGAGGAGGAGAATGGAAGAGAAAGCAAGGGCTTCATTGTGAACTGAAGCAAGGTAGGAAGTTTTATTTTACTATAAACAACACAACCGTTAAATATCTTCTTCAAGCAAACTCACTTTTGAGCCCAATTTCCCAATTTCTGTCTGAACCAACAGTTCCCAAAGTTCAACACGGAAATCCCACTTTGAACAGCATCTGCTCTTCAAGGCCATCACCCTGAAATCTCCCAAGCCGCTCCCTTTCCTGGGTCACCCAGACACTCTGGTTACGGGGTGTGTTAAACTGGATTCTTTCTGCAAGCACTGGGCGGGGTGGGGGGGTGGCTATACAAGGAAGCGGTCACCTCCACTCTACTTCATTTCCCGACGCTCTTCTTTACTCTGACCTTCCTTCATATTCCCCTTCAGTCTCTACCCTTGACCTGCTTTCTGCTTTCGAATTCCCTTGTTCCTTCTCCACGCATGGTGTCCGATCTAGAACACCCCGTCGCTCCCAGAGCCCCGCAGGACCTTCTACATGTCTACTGCTTAAGTTCATTTGCACTGAGGACAACCGGTTGTCAGGCTAAGGCAGCTGTTCCGTCTGCCTTGGTAAAGGAAAGCAGATAATATAATCCAGGAAACATGAGCACCAGAAAATAATGCCACATTCAAAACAACGTCATGCTGACATCACACGATGGGTACCACTCACAGTCACTTTCATTTTCCCCAAGGGACAGATCAACAGCAAGCAACTTCAATGTTCCCAGCAGGGACGGCGTTGCTCACGGGACTTTACGGACACTGGTTGGTTTCTCTAATTGGCAAAGGTTACGTTTGCAATTAAAAAAAAATTACTATCACTTTGTAGAGAAGAAATTCTACTGAGGGCGGGAGCAGACTTAAGGATGTCTCCTTAAGGTAGAATGAATGGAACATAAAATACTTTGGGTGTAATGGTTAATTTTTTTTTTCAGCCACAAAAAGTCAAATTGAATAAACTCCTTTGAAAAAGGTCTCACTGACATGTAACAAATTTGTATAGAAAAAAAAAAAAAAAAAAGGCAGTCCTGGACCGCCTCTGAATGTACTACTCAAAGACAACGCTGGGCGTGCATGCAAATTTCCACTGAGTCCTACGTTATAGAAATTCCTTTGATATTACAAAATACAAAAATATTTTATCAGAACTCTCATTTACATTGCATTTACAATGGACATGTAAATAACTTAGTCTTGGGTCCTGGCTAATAAACAAATTACTTACTGGAAAAAGGGTCCTAAAAGTAAGAGAACCAGAGAGGATATAAGCGAGCGGGAAACAGGTTGCCATCTTGCGAAAGGTGACTCAACACAGACTGACGGGAAGGAGGGGACCAACCCTGGCCTCCAGAGTCTATAGCGTTTCCAAAGTGAAATGTGCAAATAATATTCAACATGCCGAGAACTGGGACTACCTATTGAGTCAGTCTATAACCTTGCCTCCACCACCACCGGCATTTCCCTCTTCTCTAGCCACCACCCCGAAAGCGCTTTATAATGGAAAACAGTGCAAGTTTCTGAATGTACATTCTTAGCTCCCATCTTCCCCCATTCCCTGACCCTGGGCCTCTTAGGAAATGATGCAGTTTTTGCTCTTTTGTCTTTTCCTGCTGTGCAACTGTCCCCTGCCTCCTAACGTGGAAGACTTGGGGAGCCCATAGGAGCTGTATTTGTGCAACAGCTCATCGCTCGTGACGTATCGCAGGCGGGCGGGCTGGGGGATGGGTTCTCCTAGGAAATAGCCCTCGTTGTCGGACTCCGAAGAGGAGGAGCAGGTGGAACACCAATCATACTCGGCGAAGTAGGGTCCCCAGCGCTCCCCGAAGGCATTCTGCAGAGCCAGGTCTGACACCGTTCTGGGGCACTGGCCGTACAGGTCCCTTCGGGACCCTTGGCCCAGGCTCTCCTGGAAGCTCCGCTGGCGCATGAACTGGTCGTAGTCCTCCCTGGCTCGGAGGGGGGGCCTTTCTTTTAACCGAGAGATGGCTTCGCGTTCGCTGGCCAGGTGCAGGGCGTTGTCCGAGCGAGAGCGCCGGGAACGCCTGGAGCGATGAGGTCGGAAGCGGCGACCGTCGTCGCGGGAGGTACTTCTCCTCCGCGTGCGTTCGCTCATGGGCTGGATCCTCATGCCCTCCTGCCCCGGCAGCTTGCTGCTGGCCATCCCCCCATCAAAATCAAAGCTCTGATGCAGCCTGCCGTGGGACTGCAGGTCTCTGTACCCAATGGGGTTGCCGAGCTGGTGGAGGTTTCCCTCCATCTCCTGGTACTGCTGGGCGGAGAGCAGGCTGCGAACTGACTCCGCACTCCGGAACTGCATGGACGAGTTAAGCGTGCCCATGTTGCTCAGCTTCTCAGAGACATTCATTCCAGAGTCTTTGCTGAGGTCAGGCATGGAAAACCGGGAGAGGTGCTCCTGGCGCTTGGCCCCGCCATCTGCGGACAGGCCTGGGGGTAGAGAGGGAAGAGAGGACCATGGAGGTTAATATAAATGTGCAGCCTTGCTCATCGGAACCACCGTCTGTCTGGGAACGCTGCGTACGGTTGCGCAGTTGTACACTGCACAAAGGCACTCTCAGAATGTTTGGGAGAAGAACTCTCTCCCCACTCCACAGGGGGGTGGTTAAAATGGATCCGCACAGGTATATTTTACTAGTTACTAATTCCTCCAAAGGCTCATCGAAGTCACTAGGAGCCCACTGTGCATCTCATGCATGCTTCAATTACCTCTTTGATCTAAGGCTGCACTGTAAGTACATGGCACAGATATTCTGGATGTGGAAGGTTTTAGCAACACACACTGGGCCATGCCCAAGCAGTTCCTATCAACACTGTACCTTGCATCTAATCTCCTGAAATCAGAGCAACTCACTTTCCTGTTAGCCTCCAGCAGCTTCCCCCTGCACCTGCCCTCCCTGAGACTCCCCAGCTCAAATGCCTGGAACACTAAGTGGCTCCCTGGGTGTACACAGAGGGATATTTACTCTCTCAGGCTCCTTAGTGAATGACTGCTCCAGGGTTTTAAATGGGCCCTGAACAGCCAGAAGATGTGAGTGGGACTCTGGGATACTCCTTCTCCCTTGGGGGAGGCACTTTTTAAAACACCGTGGCCAGTGGGTATCTCTCTAGCAATGGGCCTGCAGTCCCTAAGAGCTATCAATGGCACCACTTAAATGAAAACCATTTTGCAAGTAGCAGGGGATTCTTGACCTGAGTAACTTCCACGCTGCCCGCCCTAAGGCAGCACTCTCAAAAGAGAAGCTTAAGAATGGTGGTAAAAGCTCAGCATTTTCACTCATTCCCTGTTGGAAGATGAGCCATTTTGTCATTGCTGGTTGCAGAAAACATGTCTTTGGGTTACAGTGGCCCAGTATGGCCCATGCCACTGGTTATCCTTCCCCACCTGCCGGGGCCAACAACTTCGACCCCACTGACAAAATTAATATTATGAACACTTTGAAAAACTACTTAGCAGTATCTGTTTAAGCTAAATACACACACATGTGTGCATGCGTGCGAATTATCAGTGAGGTTGCTTGAAACATCTGTGTCCTTTTGGGTGTGTGTGGACTTATGTTTTATACTCTTGATGATACAACAAACAGAAATCAGTTTATAGGTTCAAAAAATGTACAAGGGTATTCAGAGAAGCTTTCTTTAGAGTAGCTTAGAACTAGAATAACTTAGCTTAGATAAGTAAGCTTAATAAGTAGCTTAGAACTATAAATAACTCAGATGTCAATTAATAGGAAAAAGGATCAGTAAGATGTATTTTATACCATTCCCCCTTAAAAGGAATGAGGAGTCAGGAGAGATGGCCAATTACGGCACAGGAGGAGGGAAGGTAACATAGGAGCCTGGAATATCTTGCCATGCCAGAAAGGAAGGAGGTGTTACAAATGAAAAAATGAGGGGCTCTCACTTGCCAAAGCTGAGCAACGTGAGCATCAAAACATTAAAAACAGTAATGATTTATAAACTACTGGAAAAAGAGGAAATCATAAAGTCCATAAATGCCCCAATAAATAAATGGGGGAGAAGACTGGGCTCTTGTACACAGGAGAATGTTGAGCAGAGAGAGGTGTGCTGGATTTGGAAGACCACCATTTTGTAACCACTGTACCTAAAAGATTGATTCACATGAGAGTCAAATTATGCTCAAGTCAGGGGGTAAAATTTGATGGGGGAGCAGGCTATTTGCACAGTGTTAAGTGTTTCTCCATATTAGTTTGTAAGGAAATATTCAATAGCTGGAGAAATCAGACAGCACTTTGACCAGGAGATCAAACTTAACATCATCGATGAGGCAGAACTGGACATTGGGTGCCTCCTGATGTAGGTCCTGAGAAGGACATACTGTCACCCACACACTGTTCTAGTCAGGAACATTTCCTGAGTGGATTCAGAAGGAAACATTAGACAAGTTCCCAAATGAGGAAAATTCTATTAAGAAAAAAAAAAAAAGGGACTATATCCTTAAAACATTTTTCTTTCAGTACCATCAAAGTCTGAGGGAATGTTCTACACCGAAGAACACAAAGGAACCACGGCAAATGTGTAGAACACCTGATCCCTCTGGAACCTGTTCTCTGCTGAGAATGTTAGAGAGCATAACTGTGAAACGACTGACAAAAATTGGGACATGGGCAATTAATAACCATATTATGCTAAATCTACTGTGGTAATTTTGATATTGGTGGTAATTATGATAATGTTGGAGAAGATCCTTCCTCTTGGGAAATACACAGGGAAGGCTACGGTAGTACATGGCTGAGCTGGATGTGACTTCCTCTCAAATGATTTGGAACTGCGTGTGTACATTGTACATTGTGCGTGTGTACATGCAGTTTGGAAATACATTGTGTGTGTGTGAGAGAGAGAGAGAGAGAGCGCAGGAGAGAACCAGCAATAAACTAATGGGATCAACTGTTAACCAGCGGTGAATCCAGGTAAAGTATACATTCTGGGTATTGTTTTTGTTCCATTTTTGCAACATTTCAGTAAGTTTGAAATTATTGCCAAATAAAAAGTTTCTTAAAAGTAGGGGCGCCTGGGTGGCTCAGTGGGTTAAAGTGTCTGCTTTTGGCTTAGGTCATGATCCCAGGGTCCTGGGATGGAGCCCCACATCAGGTTCTCTGCTCAGAGAGCCTGCTTCCTCCTCTCTCTCTCTGCCTGCCTCTCTGCCTACTTGTGATCTCTCTCTGTCAAATAAATAAATAAAACCTTTAAAAAAAAACAAAAAAACAAAAACAAAATAAAAAAAGTTTCTTAAAACTAGTAGTGTATGCATATACAACGGTTTGGTTTTCCATGCCCAGGGAAGTTACTGGGGGTTGGGGGGTGGGGCAGGTCGTGTATGCTGTTGGCGTCTAATGGGCAGAGGCCAGAGAGCACCTCACAGTGGACACACTAGGCAGTCCCCACAACAGAAAATTATCCAGCACCGGAGGATAGTCATGCCACAGCTGAGAAACCACCGTACAGCGGAATTCCACACGACGACGAGAATGAACAATGATACCCAGCAACAGGGATGAATGTCACAGAAAATGCTGGCAGGCACAAAAGAGTACATGTTGTGTGAGCCCATCTGTATGGAGTTCAAGAGCAGCCCGAGGCTGTGTTTGGTGGCAGAGATCAAGGCAGTGGGAAGGGACATAAAGGGAAACGTCAAGGGTGCTGGAGATGTTCTATATCCAGATCTGGGTGATGGTTATAAAAGGATACACACGGAAAAATTTCTTGAGGTGCAGTTTAATATTTTCTTTGCTTTATCTTATATGTAAGTCATACCTCAATAACACGGCATAAAAATAAAGCAGTATTCTCATTAAAGAGCCACATTTAAATGCTGGATATGCCTGCAGAGAAACCATTCTGCCAACCATGGTACTTTCATATAGATTTTTTTAAATTCCATTACTGGGGTAACTGTCAGGGCAGGAGGGGATGAGTTCTATAACTCCCCCTTTCCCTGCTGCTTATCTCTGACACACACATCATAAAAGCTGATTTACAACAGCCTAATCACTTCCAGAACCTCCCCAACCTGAGGGCGGAGAGGACAGAACGGCAACCAAGGATGACGAATGAGTTGTCTGGGCAGGCGAACTCCATCCAGTAGGGAAGGAAAATTTTTTCAAAATCACAGGGAAAAGCAAAAGCTATACAGGTGGGCTCAGTGATCTCTGCTGGTCTTTCTCCTGAAGCTCTGGAGTGCAATCAGGGTTGGCATCAACAAGTGAGCAAACACTGTAAATTCCCACACGAGCTGTTTTCCTGACCCTGTCTTTTAGACACCCCCCACGCCTGTCATTTCTGAGGACATCATGTTATGTGAACAGATTCTTATTTCGATGAGGAGGTGAACATAAAGAAGGGCAGCTTCAGTCCCACCGGGAGGTGATCTTGCTGTCTCGTGTTGTACTTCTGTGTTCTGGGCGATCTCAGGATAACCTTAACCACCTCGACCCTCCCCCAAACAGAAAAATGCTCAGTCAAGAGCAGGAGGGGTCCCGGTGCTCAACCCACAGCCTACTGTTAATCTCACTTACCTCAAAGATAGGCTACTCCCTCGGGGACATGGGGCTGGGATTGTAAATGCTACCTGCTCACTGCAGACATTATTAATACATTAATTTACTTAGGAATAAACCTTCTGCTTGATTAGCTCAGATTTGTCTCCAGGGTCCTCTTGCTCAAAGAACATGAACAGAATGGCCAATGTGGCCCACCGATGGCGACAAACATGTATTTGCCACTAAAGGTGTCTCTGTGGTTAATTTCATTCTTGGCAAAGTCCAGAGTCCTGACGCAGATCTCAAGACCCCGAGGGGCCTCCAAGATCACCCACCAAATGCTCTTTTCAGTTTACCTAGCTTCGGCAATACATTTCACCACCAGCCAGCTCACTCCAGCCCTTCTTGGAAAACCCTCCCCTCTGCACTGCTGACTCCTCTTCATCATTAATGTCACCTCTTCCGAGATACCTGCCCTGATCGCTCTTTCTCAAGTAGCAAGCTGCCCCTCTCCCCTGCAATAACCTTCGTAGCCTTGACTTCTAAGGTCCCCACCCTGACTTGTTTTCTTAAGTTCATAAGTTTGCAGTTGAATGGATGTCCCCTGAGAGCAAGGATCATGTTCCCTGCTCACCAGACTTCCCCAGAACCAGGAGGGCCCCACTGGTGCTCAGTAAATATTTATGCAATCGAGGTCAATGAAGCCTCCCACTGCCACAGCTAGGAAAAAAGCAGCTACCCTCTGACCTGGAGTGGGCCAGGACTTAAGGAACAACCAACTGTAATTCAGACGGGTGGATGCCAACCGCAGGAACAGAAACACATGGTCACACCTGTCAATCTCATTGTCTCTGGTGCTTCTTTATGTGCCCTACCATCTGGGGCCTCTCCAATTTTAAAGCTGAGGAATGGGTGGTTTATAATTAGCTCCTCGATCTGCACAAAGTGTTTGGGCTTATTAATCACAGTTCTGGAGATATGTCTAAATTAGCAGCTTCCAAGACCCCGAGGCGATCACAGATTACACTTCAACTTGGGAAACCGTCCTTCCCTCCCTCCGAGCCAAACTGGAGAGCCACCTCTGGGGCTGGGTGACTGGGGGCAATCTTTGAACCTCTAGAGACACATCTCTAAAATGGGTATAACAACAGTATCTGAGTTTGGAAGTTGTAGTGCCACTAGATGAGGACAAATGTACTTTTCCTTGTTAAGCCTCATCACAGCTGCAGGAACTTTGTGTTGTCTCTAGGGCACCTTTAACTCCTGGGGTAGTCTAGAACCTCCAAGATGGCAGGAACGGACTCCTGTTGGCCAGCCCTTAACTTGCTGCCTGGTATTGCAGTATTCTACATGCTGGAAGAAAGCAGGAAGCAAGACCCCAAACTGCCAACAAAAGGAAGCATGCCCCAAGAGTTTTATACCCAGCCAACTGTAAAGGCAAACAAATGCTTGAAGGTGTAGATCCTATGAATGAAAGAATCTGAGAAAGATAACACTCCCCCCCCCCCCCCCCCCAGGCCAGACAGATGGCAATGTTCACTGAAGACGTGCCACTGTTAAAATAATTTGCACCTCCAAACTGCAGCTGGAACTACTTCTCTACGCGGAGGAAATTCACCTCTTTACTCCATTTATCTGTGTGCAGCCTGAGTCTCAGTGTCCAGTCACTGCCTACTGACACAGTCCAACCAAGTGCGGCTCTCCTAGGTCACTCTCTCCTGCTGCAACAGACACACATTACTTCCCTTGTTGCCCAAGCTGGGATGTGTGCACATGCATGCCTGCAAGTGAGGTGAGGCGGGGGAGGGGGACACCGCCCACTCAATTCCCCTTTGGAGCCCATAGAGTCTGACCCTGCATGTGACACTGGCATGATCACAGCACCCCAACACATTCTGGAGAACCTGGCTGCAGAATCCCAATCAACTGCATGAGCCATGGAGGCAAAGTCATTCCTTCTCCAGGGGAACTGTTTTCTTACTAGGCGGAGTCTTTTCCTCCCCAAATAATGCAGGATCTGTGAGCCGTGCTCCATAGGGATTGTGAAGCTAGTGGCTTGCATTTATCCTTAGCCCAGTGAGGTGTGGCCCAGAGCAAACGCCCAGGGGCTGCAGGCTTCTGTCAGCACCACAGGCCTTGCCCCGATGAGGAGAGGGCTGCGTGGAATTTCGCCTGTGCTCCTCTGTGGTTAAACTGTCGAGCTGCTGTAAGCAACGCCAGCGTGTCAGAATGTGCAATAAACCCGCACTGCCAATGGAAGGTCTCAGAGAAGCCGGGGATGGCGAGAAAAATCAATACCTTCAAAGGATGCCCTGGGTGTGATGGAAGGAGGGCAATCTTTGTGGTGTTCCTTCCCTCTCTTTATTCTGAGACCAGAACGTATGTGTGTGCTCAAGTCCAGAGAGAAGACAGTGCAGACTTCAAGGTAACACAGCCCTTTTGCTGCATCTTTCTGTTCCTTATTTATTGCCCTTCCTAGTCCTATCCCTCCCCTCCAAAGAAACTGGCACAGAAGGACAGAGTTGTGTTTCTGCCAAACTAAATGGTGCATCTTCATTTTACATTTCTGTAAAAAGAAAGAGGAACTGCTCACCTTAGCCCTCCAGACATTTACCACTCAGAATAATGATTTAGTTCGCTTGCAGTAGGGTTTTCCCTTTCTGACTTTTTTTTTTTCTCCCCCTGAAGCAGAGACATGAATAGGAATTGTTTGGAAGAGGGGTCTACAAACTAGAGCCCATGGTCTAAATTCAGATCACTACTTGCTTTTGTCAATAAAGTTTTATTAGAATAGGACTACCCCGATACCGTCTAGAGCTGCTCTCCCACTACAATGGCAGGAATGAGCAGTCATGACAGAGGCTGCAGGACCTACGAAGCCTAAAATATTTATTATCTGGTCCTTTCTAGAAACCGTCAACCTCTGGTCTAGAACCCGGATGCACTGGGAAGCTGTGCCAAGCTGAAGCAACCCCAAAGTCATGAGCTCGCACCGTTTAAGTATCTCAGAGCCTGCGAAAATATGTCTTTGAGGGACAAGCTGATTCAAGTGTGTGTGTGTGGGGGGGGTAGTTTGATCAGGTCCCTTGGGATCCTTTTTCCAACTAAGTCCATCGATTTCATCAACACTCAGAATTTCAAATTGGCAACAGCTGGAGAGAAGCTGTCATCTGGGCAGTGGGGTTTAACCACCACCACATGTTCCTCGGTGACAAGGCACGGAATGTTCAAACAGGGCAGGACAGGGAAGGCTGGGGATGGAGAGAGGGAGAGGGGAGAGGCTATGGGAGGAATTACGGGTACACTCAAAATTCCTCACTACTAAGAGTGTGACCTGTGGCCAGTGGCCATGGCGTCGAGCTCAGACTTGTGGAATCCCGACCTGCCTTTGTACTGGAGCCTCTCTGGTGATTCATATGCCCCTGAGACTGAGAGGAACACTGCGCCAGAGTTGTGACAGTTTCAGGGCCAATCTTCTTAGCAACTAAAGGGGCTTCGACTCCAGGAAACCCCATACCCTCAGGCGCTGATTCAGGGTCTCTGAGCTTTGGTACTATGAGCGTCTTGGGCAGGATAATTTTTTTTTCCCCCGTATGGGGGCTGTTGTGTGCATCGTAGGACGGTTAGCACCACTCCTGGGTTCCACTTCCTAGACACCAGCAGCACACCCCTCCAGGTGTGACAACGCGCAGTATCTCTGGACACCGCCACATGTCCTATGGGAGTAGAACGGCCCCAGCTGAGGACTCCTGTCTGAACAGACCCGTCCTGGGGGAGCTGCCGATCACGGCCGCAGAAGGACTCTGCTCCCGATCTTGCAGCAAAGCTGGGTAAACCCTGCTTCACCCCACCACGCACACGTGAGCCGGACCACCAGAGAGGCCCGACACCCTGTCCTCCTAGAGAAGGAGGAGTGCGTCCCACGAGGCTGGGCGTGGTGATGTCTCCCAAACCGGGGAACCCCAAGGTTGTTGTCTCTCTGAACTCCCCTCAGCTCACGCACTCCTGACGGTCTCTCTCTCCCTCAGTGGGTTTCCAGGGTTCCTTGGGGTTCAGGCCTTCATGGCCTTATTTTCCTCCTCCCAGCTGAAGCTTGCGAAATCCTGAGCCCTGACGCAGCTCTCTTTCTTCCTTACCTCTGGTCACAGCCTGTCTAGTGGGTCCCGAGGGACCAGCTGGTCATAAGCGCTCACAGTCACGTGCCCGCCATCTGCTCCTGGGGTTCCAGGAAAAGTGCTAGCAGATGCAAGAAACCGTTTTCTTCAGGCAGCTGCTGCCGAGAGGGAGGCTGAGGCGGGCTGGTCGGGGGTGGGGGGCTGCCCGCTTCTAATTTCGCACCACCCCACTGCCCGCCAGGATCCCCCCCGCCCCCCCCCAGGGAAGAGCCCTTTCCCTGTCCCCGACCACTTGGTGAGACTGGCCCCAAAATAAGGAACAGCTGCCTCACAACCGGCGGGTTCTGAAGAAGGCCAATGACCAATTCCGGTTTCCCCAACCGGGAACCCAAGTCATTCCAGAGACTTGCCTTTGAGCCAGAGTAGTTGGGAAGTGACAAGTGGCACAAGAGGACTAAAACCGCTTTTCTGGCACACCCAGGACAGTTACCGGAGAGCGCCTGGTCAAGATCAAAACTCGGAGGCAGACGCGAGGTCCCTCACCTCCTATCTGCTGAATGGCTCATTAACTTCCTCATAAAGTTACCCCAATAAATACCGATGTGTAAAAGGCAGTGTGTGTGTGGGGGGAGCCCAGGAAGTAACATTTTTAGAAACATGTGGGGTCAATTTTAACTCCTGTCCAGCTCCGTGGGGGATTGCGGCCACGTAGCCACAAAGCCTATTGCTAATTGAAAGGATGCATAAAAAATTCAAACCAGGTGAAGACTGTTTGCCTGGGTGTGCGCTGGGCTCACGCTGACCCCATGCTCCTTTTCAGAACCCATTCACCCAAGTCAACGAGCAGACCACACTGGAGTCTATGTTTAGGAAACACGGGGCGGAAGCTCAGTGGCTCTCCAGGGGCCGAGAGCGGGCAGCCAGGGCCTCCGAGACTCGTTTGGTCTCTTCAAAGATTCTAGACGAAGCCAGGTTCTGGGGAGCAGACCCTTTCTGGTGACCACAACGACTCATTCAGCATATGGGTACAGCTGCTCTGGCGAGTAATCCCAGGAGGGAGGAAATGCAACTGTTGTCCTAGAGAATTCAAGACTGGCTGTACCCAGACTGATCGCCGGCAAAGAACCCTGTGGTGGTGGGTGATAACTATCCTAACACCTCAAGGATGCAAAGGAGCCAGCCATGGGTGGGGGAAGGCATTCCAGGCAGAGGGAACAATGAGAACATTCTGTACCAGATGAAGTTCCGAGTGTTCTCAGAAGGGACAGGAAGGCTGTGTCACCGGAGCACAGGGGTGAGGACAGGGAGGCAAAGAGCAGTCGGGGAGGTTTTTCCAGGCCACGTTGGGTTTGAAAGTACCCCTCCCGTGCTTGTCTGCAGGATTAATTCAGCGGCACCTCCTCTCCGAGAGGCAGCACAGGGGAGCGGGGAGCAGAGAAGAGCGCTGGCTTTGCCATTCACTTTCTGGCTCTGGCTCTCAGAGCTATGCCTCCACCGGCAAGACCCTGGCCTGCGTGGTGCCTCAGTTCCCTCATCCGTAAAACGGGAAGAGGCGTGGACTCCACCTCCTTGCCGGTGACGGTGAAAATGAAGGGATCAGTACACCAAGCTTAGAACAGTGCTAGTGCTGAGACATCAGATGAAATGTTCTCGCTATCTCTCCCCTCGGTATCTGTCACTTCGTAAGTACTTTTCTGCCTGTTGTCATAGATGAAAGTGCTTGGCATTGAGATGCAAGTTTTTCAAGTGGGTAACAGAGAGTGGGAATAATGTCCCCAAGGTCACACAGCAGCCATGTCAGAACTCCTACTTTCTGCCTTTTATTTGGGTGAGTAGAAAGAGTACAAGGACTATGGCCACAGGGCTGACAGTCAGAGATCTGACAGACAGGAGGCGAAGACAGAGGGAAAGAACCATCCACACACTGGCGCTTTGAACTGGTGGCCACAATTCACAAAATGCTTTTCATTAATGGATAACTTCCTATTGCATAAATTCAAATTACTGCTACACCCAACAGCACGGGTGAAGGTCAGAAAGTGAAAGACGCCAGACACAATAGAACACGAACAGTACGATCCCAGGGATATAAGATCATAAACCGTCCCAAACGAATCCGAACTGTTTGAAGTTAGGACAGTGCTTGCTTTGGAGACGAGGGAGGGATAGAGGGGGGAAGAGAGGGAGGGGGCTTCTGCAGCCTGGGGGTGGTCCAGTGCTTGACCTGGGAGTGCGGACAGGAGTGCAATAATTCAGTGCCCATCCCTGGGCACATTTACACATGTATCCTACCTGCCTGTCCACAAGCCTCCCTCTCCCACTTAGGTGTGCATTTCCCACCCTGGTCAGCCAGCTTGATAAGAGGGTAAAGTCTGGATGAAAGCGATTTACAGACTTGAGTATACAACAGCCTCTTTTAAGCTTGGGATCCTTACTTCTCAAGATCCGACTTACTTTACAACAGAACCGGGAGTTGACAAAGTGCTATTCTCGGCATAAAAGTTCATGACCTCGTGTACGATGGAGCAATGACAGGGATGACTGCCGGTGAAAAGATACAACGAAGGACAGGTAGATGGAGTGGCTGTCAAAAGGATGGGTGGACGGCATGAAGAACTGAAAGGGTGGGGACAGAATGGAAAAATGGATGAATCAATGAATGCATGCGAAGTGATACACGTATAGAAAAAGACATGGTTTGGGGATTTCATCAAGATCTTACAAATTCAAGCTACAAAATATAGTTTTGGGGTAAGAATTAAGTTTTCAAGTAGTCATTATTACTTCTATTGTTAATTTACACCTAAGATAGTCTTCACTGGTGCCTCCTGCCGTGTCTGGAGGGAAGGCAGTATGGTACCTGCCCGTGGAGAACTAGAAAGAAAGACAAAACGATGAGCAACTTGCCCAAGGACATGGATGATGATGGGAATCAGTGACAAAGGCAGGGACTGAATTAGTTCTCCAGACTTCCAAAGGCAGCTTCTTCTCCAACTTCAGCAGGCATGCAAGTCCCCCACGTGTCTTCTTAAAATGATAATTTGGGTCCACTGCATCTGGGGCTGGGGCCAAGATTCTGAATTTCTAACAAGCCCCAGGA
>RCUC01131941.1:0-21531 GCA_003697995.1 Taxidea taxus jeffersonii | reverse complement strand
TGATGGTGAAAGAAGGAAAAAGTCAAGTAATACTTCATTCAATAGCAAGATTATAGATTAAGTAGAATATGAGTGCATGTGCAAATAATATTTAATACGTAATCTGTGCTGTTCCTTAAATCCACGTAATTTCTGGAATTATTATACAGGGATACTGTTTTTGTTTTTTAAGATTTATTATTTTAGGGAGGGGTTGAGGGGAGAGGCAGAAGGAGAGGGAGGAGAACATCTCAAGCCAACCCTCCCTCCTCTGAGCTCCGAAGCCTGATGGAGGGCTCCATCTCAGGACCCTGAAATCAGGACCTTTTCTAAAATCAAGAGCGGGAAGCTTAATAGACTTAACCACCCAGGCGCCCAACAGGGGTACTGTTTTTAAATATATATATAGCATGTATCTACTGATATACTGTTATAACTACACTTCCATATGTGTTGTGAAGTATGTAGGCCCGAATAATGGTGTATTGGAGGTCGAATACTCTACAATTTATAGTTTAGAGGGGTAAAACAAAAAAATCAACCCTAAATATTTTAAAGTTTAAAGGAAAATGGTATCAGTCCAGCAGATATCTCACACAGACTGGTCTCCAGATGTCACTTGCCAAAGTATTTTGCCTCAGTTTTTGTTTGTTTTGTTTTGTTTTTAAGTTGCTGTCATTTAAAGGTCTGGGGCTTTCACATGAAAATCTAGATTTCTTCAAAAATCAGATTTAGGAAACCAGATCTGTACATGGCAATAGTAAGTGATTTGCAGCTGCCTTCTCTACAAAAAGTAAGCCTCTCCAGTTTCTCATCCCCTTTTAGCCTCCGCAGCACTGAGACTTACTGTTGATTGACTTTATCATTTTATCGTTCCTTTATTTGGGACATATATTTTTTTTAAAAGATTTTTATTTATTTATTTGACAAAGATCACAAGTAGGCAGGCAGAGAGAGGAGGAAGCAGGCTCCCCGCTGAGCAGAGAGCCTGATGTGGGGCTCGATCCCAGGATCTTGGGATCAGGGATCATGACCTGAGCCGAAGGCAGAGGCTTTAACCCACTGAGCCACCCAGGCGCCCCTATTTGGGACATATTTTACTGAGGTATGTCAACCGGCCTGGCATTTGAATTTGTAAGTCCAGCTGTGGACGGTAAATGGGAGGAAGGAACTTAGTTTATTATATTACTTGTTTCCAGAATAAAATGTCATTTTGAGTGCTGCCAGGCAGTGCTGTGAGCTGTTTTGTCAAAAAGCATGGTTACCTTCCATATTGTGAGCCTCAGAAGATGACAGCACTTCCAATATCCATAAAGTCCCTTAACTTGGTGAGCTGCAGTTTTGGCATCCGAATAGCCTGGGTAATCATAATATTCCTGGTCCTGCCTTCCACCTGGGATTATGAAATGTGACAGGGAAATAGGAAAGTACTTTGTGAACTGAAGAGCCTCTAAACAAACTAGTTGCAGTAGCTCTAAAATAGCAATTTTCTTATCTGGAGGTATAGATTACTTTTATCTCCCGATCTCTCTTCCCAAAGTTGTTTTGTTTTTTTGTTGTTTTGTGTTTTTTTGTTTTCTGTTTTTTAAGAAAGAGAAGAGATATGACTATAGACAAGAGATACTGTAATTTGGAAAATTACAGATAAAAATACAAGAGATATTGTAATTTGGAAAAGAATTTCAAAGTGGGGCAGCTGGGTGGCTCAGTTGATTAAGCATCTAAATCTTGATTTCATCTCAGGTCATAATCTCCATGTAGTGATATCAAGCCCAGAGTCGGGCTCTGCACGCTCAGGAGGGTGTCTGCTTGAGATTTTCTCACTTCCTCTCCTTCTTCCCCTCCCTACCTCTCTAAGACAAATAAATAAATCTTAAAAAAAAAAAAAGAATTTAAAAATGTGCAATTGGGGATGCCTGGGTGGCTCAGTTAGTTAAGCGGCTGCCTTCGGCTTGGGTCATGATCCCAGCATCCTGGGATCGAGTCCCACATCGGGCTCCTTGCTCTGCAGGGGGCCTGCTTCTCCCTCTGCCTCTGCCTGCCTCTCTGTCTGCCTGTGCTCTCTCTCCCTCTCTTCTAACTAAATAAATAAATAAAATCTTAAAAAAAAAAACTGGGAACTTAAAATTTAAAAAAAAAATGTGCAATTGTCACTCTAAATTACACAGGATTTTAACATGAGTTTAGTTTTTCAGAAATGTTCTCTTTATTTGATCTGATTGGAATACTCTTTTATTTTTTTAAAGATTTTATTTATTTATTTGACAGATCACAAGTAGGCAAAGAGACAGACAGAGAGAGAGTGGAGGAAGCAGGCTCCCTGCTGAGCAGAGAGCTGGATGTGGGGCTCCATCCCAGGACCCTGGGATCATGACCTGAGCCGAAGGCAGAGGCTTTAACCTATTGAGCCACTCAAGCGCCTTGGAATACTCTTTTATTAAGTTCTCTGCCTATTATTTTTTTCTTTGAGAAATTTCCCTTTGTTAGAAGGTCAGTTCCTGGTGATTATACTTTGGATCCAGTCTTTTTTTTTCCATGTTAAATTCTGTTCATTGCTATATGAATCCTAATAGGTATTATATATGTTGTGACAAAGTAATCACACTGAGGATTTTTATCCTTCATTCTGCTGTATTTGTATACAAAATAATTTGGATCCTCAGTCCTATACTACTATGTCTTCCTCTATCCATTTGCCCATTTTTCAGAGCTTTCTGTCACAAAACCAGAGGGTCTGCCGTGAGAAGGACACCAGGTGGGGAGACAAAGTCCCTGAATCCTGAAATTGGGAACAGAGTACTATCATATTGATTATTGCCAAACACTGAGTGAATTTAAGCTGAGACCTCACTGTGTAATGTAAATATTCAGAATGGATTTGTATTTTCAAGCAGTATTCTATAAACATACTATCTAGAGATCAAACTGCCTTACTTTCCAAACTATCTCTTTCATGCTTCAAGAGATACCCTTTAATTCTTTTGAAATTTGAGTTTTTCATGAGATTTTAAGCTGTAATTTTATTTTCTGAATGTCTGTATTAATGACAGATGATTGTAAACATCATTAATCTTTTTATTCTGAGTTTCATTGATTGCCTGAGTTTCTTGAAGTTCTTTTTACTTCTTAATAATACAGTCACCAAAACTAACACTGTTGTTTAACCTTAGCAACCAAATAAAATTCTAGTGTTTTGGGCAGCTTGATATTGAAACAGTACTATGAGAGTTTCATTTAAGATCAGAGATCAGTAAATCCCATTCTACTTCTAGGTTTTTTTTTTTTTTTTTTTTAAGATTTTATTTACTTATTTGACAGAGAGAGATGCACTGAGAGAGGGAACACAAGCAGGCTTCTGAGCAGGGAGCCCGATGTCGGGCTCAATCCCAGAATCCTGGGATCATGACCTGAGCTGAAGGCAGATGCTTAACAACTGACTCACCTAGGCACCCCTACTTCTAGTTTCTATCATACTTGGTAACCACACTGATAAATTTTTCATAGCCTTACCTCACAGTTTCTCTATCCCTTGATCATCAGCCTTCTTCGAGAGACATTAACTCTTTCTTTGGACTCCCCATATGTCATGTAAATGTTCTTACAGAACATTCTGCCTCCTGATATTTGGAGCCTAACTCTCCCATAAGGCCACTGCTTTCCCAGCAGCTCACGACATTGGAAGTCATGCCCCACATACCACAGGGGGCATTGATATGCTCCATCTCCTCATTGCCATTGTTAGGCCACTCCAGCCTACCCTTGTAAAACATAATGGAATCCCTTGTGTAATTACCGTCTACCTTTCTCTTCACCATTGTTTATCAGCTCCCTGGTTACTCCCTCATTTTTTAAAATGAATTTAGCACCCAACTTAGTCTTCATTACTCAAGTCCTACAAGACCATGGTGAAACTAAAGCAGTCATGTTCATCACAGTTCCAGCACCTGAAATGACTCTCTATGGGACCTCAATATCTAATACTATTCCATATTAAAATTCTAAATTCTAGCATTCTCCTCTCATCTTTCTGTCTATTCCTCTCTCCCTCTTCCTTATTTTTCTATAGTTAATCTGCGACCTCATAAAGACCCTGTCCTTTGACTAGTATTTTATCATCAGCAGCCTCTACCTAGAATAACTTTATTCCTTGTCTAGCCACACTACTTGGTTCATTATTTACTCACACCAATATCTAAAATTTCCTTGCCTTTTGTCCTTCTCTGCTTTTGCTTTCTGCTCTAGTTCAGCTTAGTCATTTGCTTTTTCAACTCATATATCTAAAGATAATCAAGTTCTAGTACTGAAAATCACAAAACCGGATTATCGTCATGACAGTGTATCATGTTCCATAATAGAACTCAGCCATTCTTTTCCTTTTCCACCCACAGCTACTATTCTAACTTTTATCACTTTTAAGCCTTCTATCCCCTCTTTGACCTTGTACTTTCAGCAACTGGTTTTGTGTTTTCAGAGGAAATAGACTCTCAAGTGAATCTGTAACAGTGACCACCAGGCAAACTTAACTTCATTAGCAGATATCCTTTTCTTCTGTCTCAGCTAAAGAGGTGTGCTTTTTACTATCCACAGCTGATCCTATATGTATGCTAGATCCCTGGGGATTCTATCTCCCTGGGCCCATGCTTCATCATTTAACCTTTTCTTTTATCTTTAGTATGCCTTTCCTCACCTCCCTGCATCAGCTTCATTTCCCTTATTCAACAACAAAAGAACAGGAAGAAAATGTCACCACTTGGATTATCCTCTGATTTCTGCTCTTTCCTCTCCCGTACTGTCAAATTTGTGGAAATAGTTACATCCCACTCCCCACATCTATTACCTCTTCCACCCGCAGTGTTCTGGCTTCCACCACCTATCTGCCACTAAGGACTTTCTTTGATAAACCCAGTGTATCTTCTTAGACTTCTTAAATGCACTTGGTTCTTTAGACCATTGCCCAGTCTTGAACTTCCCTTCTTTGGTTTCTCTAACATCAGATTCTACTTTTCTTTTCCCATCTCCTAGAGCATTTTGAATTTTCTATACTTGTTCCTCTGGGATCTCACTCTAATCCCTTTTTTCTAAGATTTTTTAGTCATTTTCTTCTCTTTGGCATATGAACGTGTTCAAGTTCATCTTAAGAAAAGCAAAAAATAAAACAAAAAACTAAACATTAACTGTTGCTTTCTAAGGTTTTGTCCTTTATCTTGTTCTCTTTTTATTTTGTTCTCTTTAGTAGTCTTATAGCCTCAACTACCATCTGCAGGATAATGAATTCCAAATCTATCCTTAGCCCACACTCCTTACCTGAGCTCCAGACTGACTATGGATAACTGTACCCCAGTTTCCAAAACTCTGAATATGCAGAGCTTAAAACCAGTCTTGCCTCACAAAAGTTATTCTCTTTATTTCCTGTTTTTTGAATGAAGCCAGTATTCAGTCACCCAAGTTAAAACTAGAGCAATTCTGAAATTCCATTTTTTTTTTTTTAACATCCCACACGCAGTCAACAGGTTATCTGATTCTGTTTCCTAAACAGCTGCTCTTTGGATCCTACTTTTCTCCTCATTGTTCTGCTTCAGCAGCCATCATCTCTTGACAGTAGCCTCTTTTTTCTTTTTTTTTAAAGGTTTTATTTGTTTATTTGTTAGAGAGAGAGAGAGCACAGGCAGACAGAGAGGCAGGCAGAGGCAGAGGGAGAAGCAGGCTCCCTGCCGAGCAAGGAGCCCGATGTGGGACTCGATCCCAGGACGCTGGGATCATGACCTGAGCCAAAGGCAGCCACTTAACCAACTGAGCCACCCAGGCGTCCCGACAGTAGCCTCTTAATTAATGTCTTTGTCTCCAAGTTGTCCCCTTCTGATTCATTTTTAAAGTAATTGAAAATTTTTTAATTGTAGTAGACACAATATTACATTAGTTTCAGTTATACAGCATAGTGATTCAACAAGTCTATACATTATGCCGTGCTTACCACAAGTATAGCTACCATCTGTCACCATACAACACTATTATAGTATCATTGACTTTTCCCTATGCTGTACCTTTTATCTCCATAACTTATTCATTCCATAACTGGAAGCTTGTATCTCCCATTCCTCTTTACCCATTTTGCCCATCCACTCATCCCCCTCCCCTCTGGCAACCATCACTTTGTTGTCTGTATTTATGGGTCTGTTTCTGCCTTTTGTTTGTTTGTTTTATTTTTTAGATTCCATGTATACTTTATATGGTATTTGGCTTTCTCTGTCTAACTTATTCCTCTACATTTATCCATGTTGTTGAAAATGACAAGGTCTCACCCTTTTTTATGGCTGAGTAATATCCACTGTATATATACCAGATACATATGTATATCACATGTTTTTATTATAGAAGTATAGTTGACATGCAATGTTACATTAATTTTTAGTATACAATGTAGTGATTGGATAAGTCTGTACATTATTATACCACATCTTTTTTACCATTTGTCTATTGATGGATACCTGGATTTCTTCCATATCTTGGCTATTGTATTAATGTTGCAATAAACATGGGGTGCATATATCTTTTTGAATTAGTGTTTTTGTTTTCTTTGGGTAAATAACCAGTAGTAGAATTACTGGATCATATGGTATTTCTATTTTTAATTTTTTTAAAAGATTTTATTTATTTATTTGACAAACAGAGATCCCAAGTAGGTAGAGAGGCAGGCAGAGAGAGGAGGAAGCAGGCTCCCTGCGGAGCAGAGAGCCTGATGTGGGGCTGGATCCCAGGACTCTGGGATCATGACCTGAGCCAAAGGCAGAGGCTTTAACCCACTGAGCCACCCAGGTGCCCCTATTTTTAATTTTTTGAGGAACCTCCATACTCTTTTCTACAATGGCTGTTCCACTTTTCATTTCTACCAATAGTGCATAAGGGCTCCCTTTTCTCCATATTCTCATCAACACTTGCTCTTTCTTGTCTTATTGATTCTAGACAGGTGTGGGGTGGTATCTTGTTAATTCATTCTTTATACTATCACCAAACTGTTGTAGTAAAATGCAGACCTGATTCCCTGTTTTCATTTCCTCCATCTGGTAAAATGCCATGTCTTTACATGGCATATATGAACTGTTTTCTCTCTTTATAAGCTTCATTTTTTTAAACCACTCTCTGGCATGGCTAAAACCATACTTAACTACTCACTGTATCCTGGGTCTAGCATGTGGCATCATGCCTGCTTGCCTTTTCATGTGCCATTCCTTCCTGGAATGCTACCCCTTTTCCCCCATAAAGTTTCTACTCAAGCTTTCTTTGTGATGCTGTCCCTAATTCTGTTCCGTGGCACTTTATGGTAATTGTCTCTTTCTCTACCAGACTAAACATTGTTTGAGGGCTAACACTGAATTTCTCCATTCACTTTATAAATTTGCTGAGTGAATAAATGAATAGCCATGAACACAATATCTTCAGGTTACAGTGGATAGTTTGGGTGATGATCAGATATTAACTTTGGGAAAGACCTCAGAGACAGTGTGGTCCGCCTCTTCATTTATCAGATACAGAAACTGAGGACCAGTAAGGACCAAAGCACCTGTTCCTCAGGCATAACATATTCATGGATGCCTTCATATCTTGTTTTTGTTCTTCTGCTTAGAATGGACTGTTCTACCTGGCCATGTACTACTTGTCTGTGGATCTTGTTTTTTCAGGGTTGTCCTTGGACTACCAGCACCAGAATTACCAGGAATGCTTATTTAAAATGCAGATTCCTGACCTCCATCACAGATATTAGCCTCTACTTTCCCCCCATACTCTTCCTCTGTATAACAAGCACACAGAGTGTGTGTGTGTGTGTGTGTGTGAGAGAGAGAGAGAGAGAGAGAGAAGAAAAATATTCATTCTAAGAGAAAGGAACTGTGTTAGTATACTGCCAAATCACAAGCTTTCAATGAATCTTTTATGATTTTCATCTTTGTTACTTGAAAAATAAAAGCAGACTGGCCCCAAAGTACATAGTAATGAGAACAAAAACTAATTGAAGTTCAGATATGCTGTTGCTCATTCCCTACCAAGACCTCCCCTAAAAAGTGCTCTTGAAGTTCAGTTTTTCAGTGAGATTGTTGCGTGTGTTTGCGGAAAGACGAAGAAGGTGATGATTTTCAAAGGCATCCTTTGACATTTAGTGATTGAAGGTGAGAACACTTGAAGGCTTAAGAAGAAAACGAAGCCCAAGTGATTGCTGACATATCTCCATGAGATTGGAAGTGCCCTAATGGGTAGTTGATCTCCCTGACTTAAAGATATAGTGGCACTATACAGAAGGTGTCAACAGAGGCTGCTGATTACTACAGAAAAGTGAATGTTAGGTTAGCTAACTGGAAAGGGGAAATAAATAAATACTGTGACTGGTAACTGAAAATTTTCCATGCCAAAACTACTCTTAACTACTTTTAATTCTAGTAGGTCCCACCTTTGGAAATTCTGATTAGCAGGCATAGATTTGGAACATCTAATATTTCTATAAATAATTTGTATTTTATTTATTTATTATAAAGGCATCTAATATTTCTATAAATAATTTTTGAAATTTTTATATATACCTAAGGTAGAGATCCACTCTTTAAAGGGAAAGAACCCAATCAAGTACTTATTTAAGAATTTACGTTTGGGGCACCTGGGTGGCTCAGTGGGTTAAAGCCTCTGCCTTCAGCTCAGGTCATGATCCCAGGGTCCTGGGATGGAGCCCTGTATCGGGCTCTCTGCTCAGCAGGGAGCCTGCTTCCTCCTCTCTCTCTTCCTGCCTCTCTGCCTACTTGTGATCTCTGCCTGTCAAATAAATAAATAAAATCTTAAAAAAAAAAAAGAATCTACATTTAAGTGGGTTTGTAAATTCTATCTAGGCAAGAGGTCTAGCTCCTTTACTTGCTCACTAAGGTGCCAGTTTTTTTTTGTTTTTTGGGGGTTTTTTTTGTTTATTTATTTGTCAGATAGAGAGAGAGCGCAGGGGCGAGCACAGGCAGACAGAGAGGCAGGCAGAGGCAGAGGGAGAAGCAGGCTCACTGCTGAGCAAGGAGCCCGATGTGGGACTCAATCCCAGGACGATACTAGGATCATGACCTGAGCCGAAGGCAGCCGCTTAACCAACTGAGCCACCCAGGCGTCCCTAAGGTGCCAGTTTTATTGTCTGTCTGGATTTAAGAAAAAGTAATGATTACTTACTATGTGCTTAATGCTGTGGGTTTGGTTCTTTTTATCTGTGGTGTACACATAAAGCCTCTAGCTTATATAGATCTGTTATCAGCAAATGATATAAAACACCAGCACACCAGATTCTTATGAGACAGTAGAATCCAGAATTGTCCTTTCTTCACTTCTCAAAAGCTCGACTTAAAGAAGTTGACCAGCAGATCATTTCAAGGCTCTGTAGTCCATCCATTTCTTCCAGTAGATCAAGCTGAACCACTTGGAATTTAGGTGTCCAGACTATACTGCCTTAATTCCTTGAAGAATTATTTTCACTGAGTCATGCCCAGTCATGTGAATGATTTATTTTAGGACTCAGTAATAGAAAATGTTTCCATTTTGCTGTTGTCTGATTCTTTTTGATATTTTATAAATATGTAATTAATGTATGAATTATTTCTCTTCATTTGCTTTTTTTTTTAAAGCTGAGAGGTGAATGTGAAATTTAGTTAACATTGAATCTGGCTTTTATGATCTGTATGTTTTGATGTTTACATGTTCTTGATTTTCTACTTATATTTTATTTGTACTTTAAGTGTAATTTTAAAGATTTTATTTATTTATTTCATAGAGATCACAAGTAGGCAGAGAGGTGGAGAGAAAGAGGAGGAAGCAGGCTGTCCGCAGAGCAGAGAGCCCGATGCGGGGCTCGATCCCACGACCCTGGGATCATGACCCGAGCCGAAGGCAGCGGCTTTAACCCACTGAGCCACCCAGGTGCCCCTTAAGTGCAATTTAAAAAAAATTCTTTGTGAAATAAGTTTATCTGTAGTAAGTTAAATGTCTGGCACTTCAGTTCTTCACAAGATACAGATTACTGCAGCATTAAACAAAAGTTTTGGTAATTAGATTGTAGAGTGGGATGGGAAGTAAAATGAAATCCTAAGTTTGAAATGGCTTAGAATGAACTTTTTAAAATGGAATTAAGATCTGATGCCTCTGTCTGATTATTCACTTGTTACCTGAATTATTGCATTAGCTGGTGAGTTAATTTTCAGCTTTCTCAGGAGATTTAAAAGAATACTTTTCACATAGTTGTATTCTGAGAATATTTGGACATGTTCTACCATTTGGAATTATTAGTAATGAACTATTTTCAGGCCTAATGAGTCTACGGCCATACCACCCTGAACGTGCCCTATCTCGTCTGATCTCGGAAGCTAAGCAGGGTCGGGCCTGGTTAGTACTTGGATGGGAGGCCTAATGATTTCAGTTGTCAAGACATAATATAAATGGCACCTAGTTTTGATGGAACCTATCATCAAGCAATATTGAAAAAATTAGTCCCTTACAAACAAAACGTTTCATATAGGTTTAGAGAAGGGAGAGGTGACTATAGGCTGTATTGATTGGAGATTTCTTACACGGTTGAGTTAGGGCTTGAAGTGAGATTTGGATTTAGATCAGTAGTTCTCAGCCAGCGGTGATTTTTGCCCTTCAAGAAATATTTGGTTATTTGGAGTTATATTTTGTTTTCATAACTTGGGGTTGGGGGTGCTACTAGCATTTAGTGGATAAGGCCAGGCATACTGCTAAGCATCCTGTAATGCACAAGACAGCTCCCCACAAGAAAGAATTATTCAGCCCCAAATGTCGTTAGTGCTCAGTCAAGAAACCATAGATTAGATGGTCAAAGAGCCGAAGGAAAGGCACAAACACAGAAGGAGGAATGAACTTCTGTATTTGTGGGATTCTAAGGAGGTCTGCTGGACTGAGACACAATTTCCAGGTGGGCTCCGTGGTGAAAGGTTACGATTTAATATACAGGGTAAGGCTGTCTAAATACAGATTTGAAATTTATCCTGTAATGATGATATTTATGAAAGATTCTATAACAGTGACATTTAGGAAGGGATAAGTGGGGGAGAATCTGAGGGCAAAGGGAATACATTATCAAAGACCATTGCAGTTACCAAGTGTTGAAGTGGTTAAGTGGAGAGCACTGTGGTAGCTAGATTTACAGTTGTTTCAACAGCTAAGGTTAACAATGGGATTTGAGGGTTTAAGGAAAGGAAGGGGACCTAAGGGACTTTTCTTTTGATCTCAAGCCACTTTCCAATGCTCTAATCACTGAATTTCATGATCCATTCCTCTTTAATACATCAGCAGTATCATTGCAGCTGCTATCCCTGTTCTGTGATTAACCTTCCCTTTCTCTACCTACTACTTGATCCAGTGAGTAGAAAACTTACAGAACATTTTAATAAGGAGGTGGTACAGACTAAAAATGTACAGGGTTTCGGGCGCCTGGGTGGCTCAGTCGTTAAGCGTCTGCCTTTGGCTCAGGTCATGATCCCAGGCTCCTGGGATCTAGTCCCGCATCGGGCTCCCAGCTCAGCTTGTGTGTTCTCTCTCTCTCTCTCTCTGTTAAATAAATAAACTCTTTAAAAAAAAATAAAAATGTACAGGGTTTCAAGAGGGACTCAGAACTTGGCAAGTAAAGTTTTAATGTTAAGACTGGTTTTCTGTCCTTGAAAACATCCCCTCTACCACTGACTCAATGTTTGTGTAGATGGAAAATTGATCTCTTTATACACTAAATTACTAGTGATTTGGGTAAAATATTTGAGGAAAAAAATCTTAGTAGTTCTTATCCTCTTTTATTTATTTTTAAAGATTTTATTTATTTATTTATTTGAGAGAGAATGAAGGAGAGAGAGCAGAGCACAAGCCTGGGGAAGGGCAGAAGGAGAGGGAGGAGCCGACTCTGAGCAAGGAATCTAGTCACAGGATCATGACCTGAACCCAAAGGCAGACGTTTAATTGGCTGAACCACCCAGGGGCCCTCTAATCCTTTTTTTTTTTTTTTTAAGATTTTATTTATTTACTTGGCAGACAGAGATCACAAGTAGGCAGAGAGGCAGACAGAAAGGAGGAAGCAGGAAGCAGGCTCCCTGCTGAGCAGAGAGCCCAATGTGGGGCTTGATCCCAGGATCCTGAGATCATGACCTGAGCTGAATGCAGAGGCTTTAACCCACTGAGCCACCCAGGTGCCCCTCTAATCCTTTTTTTTTTTTTAAAGTATAGCTACTTGGGGAGCACCTGGGTGACTCCACTCTTGATTTCAGCTCAGGTCATGATCACAGGGTCCTAAGATCAAGCCCTGCCTCAGGCTCCATGCTCAGTGGGGAGTCTGCTTAAGATTCTCTCTCCCTCTCCCTCTTCCCCTCCCCACTCTGTACACACACATACTCTCTCAAGTAAGTAAATCTAAAACAAAAATATAGCTGCTTATGTAGGATAGAACAGTTAAGGAGATTTTTTGTTTTATGTTAACAGCTTGGAAGTTGGACACCATTGAAATGGGAGTATTTTGGATTCTCTTTTATCTTTTTCAACTACTGAGGTGTATAACTTTGAATAAATAATTTTATAATAATTAGGTTTATTTTCCTTTTCTGTAGAATGGGAAAAATATGTGCTTATTTAAGCATAGGTATGTGATGAGATCTAGCAAGGTAGGTAAAAATTTATTCAAAAATATGTATCCTTTATATATATATATGTGTGTGTATATATACACTGTTTATGAATGCAAATTACCACCAAATTTTATTTTCATAGGGGTCTGTAATAAGATTATGGTGTGGGAAATTTTTTTAAAAATAGAATCAAGGTGCCCTAGGAGACTCAAAGTGTTTGCCCTCAGCTCAGGTCATGATATCAGGGTCCTGCAATTGAGCGCCACACTGGGCTCCCTGCTTATCAAGGAATCTGCTTCTCTCTCTCCCTCTGCCCCTCTCACCTGACCATACTCTCTCTCTCTCTTTTCAAATAAACAAATAAAATCTTTGAAAAATAAAAATAAAAATAGAATCAAGCTCAGAGTCCTAAGAAAATAGCATAGAAATCAGGAAGAAACTCTAAAAAGCTTCAATTTCCACCATGGGATAGAGGCTTCATCTTTTTTAGTTCCTACTCATTGCCTATAGAGTACACTATTCTCTTTAAAAAGCTCAAAGCCATGTGTAAAATTAGCCCCCCCCTTTTCCCTTTGGCTCCTGAACGAAAAGTTACCTATACTATCCTGCCTCTTTTGCCTCATACATAGAATGTGCCTTAAAAGAGAAGCAACAAGACTTAGCTTCAAGTCTTGACTTTACCAGTGGTACACTGGGATACTAAGCAACTCCAACTCTTGGCCTCATTTTTTTAATTTCTCAATGGGATATAAATAATACATACCTTAAAAAACATCTGTTTTTTCTATCGTATAGAGTCATATGAGGAACAAAAGAGATAATGAAAATTTCTGAAAAAATTCAAAGTCTGGGAATGTAAAATTTTTTACTACTACCTTGTAATTATCACCAGAATGTGATTAAGCTCTGGTTCCAGAAAGGCTAATCGGTAGTAGTAAAATTACTTCAGTTATCTGTACTTTCATTTACTTCTCTACAACTTTCTGTTTAATTTCTCCTAGAATCACTATATTTATCTGTTATTAATTTGTGGTGTACAGATATTATTTCAGTTAAGTAAGATATTGTTACTTGTCATTTTTAGTGGGGTTTATGGCTAAGGGAAATATTTGTTCATATGTTTTTATGGCCCCATCCTAATCTTTTATTAGCATAGAGTTTATTGAACATATACTATCTACCTACTACCATGCCAAGCGCTTTGTGAGGGTAAGACTTACCAGAAGAAATTTAGAGACTAAGACATAATAAGATCTTGCTAAATTCTGTGGCTCAATGAATTCATAGAAATAGCAGTTCAGAGAAGAAAGAACTCAAAGGAGGGTTTTTTTTTTGTAAGGGCAGAGTATTACTAATTATATTTTTTATTGTGCCATCATTTGTTTCCTGCTTTTATTTTTAAAAATTTCAGAACTTCAGAAAAGTAGGAATAATACAGTAAATATTTTGTAACCTTTGCCCTAGAATCTAATTTGCCACATTTGCTTGATCTTCATATATGTACATATGCACTTATTCCACTTTTTTTTAAACCACTTGATTTAGTTGCAGAGGCCATAACATTACACTCCTGAATACTTCAGCATGTATCTCCTAAAGACAAGATAGTTTCCTGTTTAACCACATATAATCATCAAACTTTGGAAATTATACATTGACACAATATTCTTATAATTCATATCCAGGTTTCCCAATATGATTATGATGGAGTTTGTTTTTGATCCCAGAAAGGTCATGTGTATATTTAGTTGTCTCTCTAGTCTCCATCTACAATAGTCATTTTTTGGTCTTTCATGACCTTGTCACTTATTCAGAGTCTAGACCAGTGTTTGGTAAAATATGGCCCATGGGCTGACACAACTGTTTCTATAAATAAAGTTTTTTTGAAAAATAACTATACTCCTGATGCACATACTGCCTATAGCTGCTTTTGCACTACAGTGGCAGAGTTGTGTAGTTGCAACGGAAACTGTGTGGCCCACAAGCCTAAAATGTTTACTATCCGACCTTAGAAGTTTGTTGATCCCTAATCTAGGCAGTTGGTTATGTATGACCCTCTTTTTGAGTTTGCTGATCATTTCCTTAATTATATTCAGGTGAAACTCTTTTTTGTTTTGTTTTGTTTTATTTTGTTTTTTTGGCAGCAACACTCCTTTGGTATTGTTATATCCTTCTCAATATACATCAGGAGGTACATGAGGTCAATTTGTCCTATTCTTTGTGATGTTAAGTCATGAGGGTGTTTTGGAGTAAAGGATGACTTTATGAAAGAAATGTTTTAAACTAATCCACAAGGATAGGATAATATTGAATAGGTGGAGGGATTTTTCTAGTAGACATTGTCTTTAGCCTTCTTCTGTTCCTACATCTATTAGTCCTAAATTAGTATTTTCATCCATTCACATGGCTGGCATGATTGATAGCTCAACAACTTATTGATCTGTTGGTAGCAGTCAGAACATTATAGGTTTTCTCCATACAGTCTCTACCTTTTATTTCTTTAATTTTGCAGTGGTAATTGGCTTTATCTTACACTGTGGCCAAGAATTCTGTAAGCAAGTTTTCTTTGGATTTGTATAGAGTACTCTAAAGATTTTTGTTTTCTCTTGGAGTGTAATAAAATTTTATCTGTCTGAAAACCAGAACCCCAAAAGTATTGCATTCCAGAAGCAAATCTTGGGAATGTATATAGATTCACTTACTTTTCTTTTAAAAAAAAATAGCTGAATGGATAATTTAAATAAAGTACTAGTTTATTTAGATACCGTCATTTATGTCATTATGGAAGCATTAGTTGTGGAAATAAATGGATTTTAAAAAAGTGCATGTTATAGCAATATATGTAATAATGTTGGCAATATTAGCAGATGGTCCAATATTGCTTCCATATGGTTCATTTGTATTGTTAATACAAAAAGTACAGCTTCCAGATGGATATCAAAACAAAGATGAATATATTTATGGAATTATTGTAGTATAACTGAATGTCATTCATAATAGTAGAATTAGATGTGCTGTTGAGGAAAGGATAATGTTATAAGTATTCAAGGGCATCTTATTCCACAAGTGAAGAATTCCATCAAAGAAATTATCTTTTAAAAAAGTCACAAGCAAAAATCTAAGAGTTAATAAGTTATTTAAAGGTAAAAATGAGGCCTTTTTATTTGTAAGTAAAGCCTTTTACTATGCTAGAAATCATTTTGTAATTTTTAAAGAGAAAGACACTTAGTCCAACATCATTGCTTTGTTATTGGATTTTGGTAGCATTTGGATTGTATTTAAGAACTTGACAAACTATTTTTCAACCTGAGATAAATTATCAGAATCTAATTTCTGTTCTTAAAAAGCAAAGGACTAGCACATAGTTATCACTCCTTTTTTGACAGGTAGTTTTGCTAGATATAGAATGATATAGAATTCTTGCTTGGCTATATATTTTTTTCTACTTCTGAATGTCATCCTACTACCTCTGACCTTCATTATTCTTTCTTTTTTTTTAAGGATTTTTAAAAAAGATTTTAATTATTTTTTTATAGAGAGAGAGATCACAAGTAGGTGGAGAGGCAGGCAGAGAGGAGGGGGCAGCAGGCTCCCCACTGAGCAGAAAGCCCGATGCAGGGCTGGATCCCAGGACCCTGAGATCATAACCTGAGCTGAAGGCAGAGGCTTAACCCACTGAGCCACCCAGGCACCCCTGACCTTCATTATTCTTAATGACAAGTCAGCTGTTAATCATGTATAATCAGTACGTCAAATAGTGATTTTATGAAACCAAACTTATTCGACATTTATTTAATATTTATGGAGTATATGTGGTGTGGCAGGCATTGTACTGTGAGGAAAGACAGACATGGTCAGTCTCACAGTTTTTGATCAAGAGAGAAACCATGATTTGCGCTCCCCCCCCCCCCACAAAAATCACATAATCATGTGTATAGTTACAAACCATTAAGTGCCAGGAAGGAAGGTGAAAAGTATGGCTAATGGGAATGGGTGATAAATAACAGAGATGTTCCTGAGAACTAAGACTGGAGCTGTAAGCTGAGGGCGACTGAACGAGTGAAATGGGAGAAGGGGGCTAAAGGAATAGTATGAAGCATTGGAAGGACTAAGGAAAGGAAAGAGTGTGCAGCCAGAGCCTGGAGAAGGAAAGGATGGTACAGAAGTGAAGCTGGAGAAGTAAGCGGGAAATTAAGACGCTCATTTTAAGAAATCTTTATATGTTATAATTGGGATTATCAAAAATAACTTGGGAATAATTATATGACTAGGAGGTTTTTTTTTAAAAATATTTTATTTATTTATTTGAGAGAGAGACAGTGAGAGAGAGCATGAGGGAGGAGAAGGTCAGAGGGAGAAGCAGACTCCCCATGGAGCCGGGAGCCTGATGCGGGACTCGATCCCAGGACTCCAGGATCATGACCTGAGCCGAAGGCAGCCGTTCAACCAACTGAGCCACCCAGGTGCCCCTTAGGAGTTATTTTTAATACCAGATTTCTCTTTGTTATTCATAAAAAGTCATCGTAGATAAATCACAGTATTTAAAGTTAATGAGCTATAGTTCTTAATTCAAGATTAATCAGAAATTAAAACAAGACATATCTAAAATAATCATGTTGAGAAAATGATTTATTTCCTACTTATTAAAACACTGTAAGTTTTGGGCACCTGGGTGGCTCAGTTGGGTAGCCAGCTGCCTTCTTCTCAGGTCATGATCCTAAGGTGTTGGGATCAAGCCCCACATCCGGCTCCCTGCTCAGCCACTCTACTTGCACATTCTCTCTCTCTCTATCCCTCCATCAAAAAATAAATAAAATCTTTTTAAAAAACCACTGTAGGTTTTCATATTTTACTTTTATTATTCCCACATTTAATACCTTTTACCGCTTTTTACTTAATATGTAATCAGTGACAGTGATGCAAAATTCATAAACTATTTTCCTTCTCTTACTGTTGCCCAAGAAAAATAAAGACAATATCATTTTGGGTATTGGAAGTTTATCAGGAATGAATGCTGCCTTATTTACTGTAGAAGTGCCGTACTTAGGTAAAACCTTCCATTGTTTTTGTGTTTTTTGAGGGAGAAAGCCGTAAATTAAAATTCATGCATGATAGCACTCAAAAAGCAACTAACCAACAAATATATTTATTTAAAAAAAATAGTCTCTTTATTTGCCATCTTGAGTCATTAAATATTTATGTTATAATTTAGTTATTTTCATTGCAGGTGGAGGACTGTGACGCCAATTGGACATCCTCTACCTGGAACACGATTTATTGCTTTTAAAGTTCCTTTAAAGGGAGTATGTATATTATTTTCTCATCTATCTTATAAGAAGAATTGGGACTAATGTGTCTGTGTTTACTTAATGTTATGCTTTTATTTCATAAAAATATGTGAACTTACCAATATGTGAAATTTCCAGCAAATGTTTGACATTATGGAAGGAACAGTAAACTTTTTCATACATGTAATTATTAGTTGTTCATGCTAGTGTAAGGGAGTAGTTTTGGACTAATTTTTTAATAACAGCTTTATTGGTATGTAATTCACCTATTGACATTCACCTATTTAAAGTATAAAGTGGTTTTTAGTATATTCATGGAGGTGGGCAGCTGTCACTACAAGTTTAGAACATTTTCACCACCCTTATTTCCTCCCCAAAACCCATGCACAGTAGCAGTTACTCCCCTTTCTCCCTCATTTCCACCCCCTGCCTCCTAGACAACCACTAATCTCCTTTTTGTCTTCATAGATTTGACTGTTCTGGACATTTCCTATGGATGGAATGATAATATCTGTAACTGGCTTCTTTAGCATAATGTTTTCAAGGCTTACTCATGTTGTAGTGTGTGTCATACTTCATTTCTTTCTGTTGCCAAGTTGAATTAATTTTTTTAAGGGTTCAATTTGCTTTATTGAAAGCATTTAACAAGATTAAATACCTTTTTGAGAGAAAATATCTTGAATCCTAATGTTATTTTTGCTTTTTATATTTTGACCTACTTAAAAGTTATAATCCAAAAATAAAGTAGATAACTTTCAAGTAACCGCTCCCCCAAAAAAGTCAGCATTCCTTTACTAATTTGTGAAATCTTTTGCATAGCATTTCCTAAAAAATTCAAAATATACTTGAAATCCATGCCATGTTTTATATGGCCTCAGACCCGTGGCAGCTTTAGTTTCTCCTACTTGCTCTGACATTGGGAATGTGTGAGCACACAGTTCAGAATCTTTTATACTGGCCTCCTAATTTAACTCAAATTTTTCTCTTTCACAGGTCTTTAAGTTATTTTTTTAATATATTGAGAAGTAATTTTAAGTTACTTTTTAAATATATTTAATATAATTAATACTTTAATTCATATACCATAAAATTCACCTTTCTAAAGAATCTAACTTAGTGGTTTTTAATATAGTCATAGATTTGTGTAATCAATAACACTAATTCCAGATCATTTCATCCCCTCAAAAAGAAACCCTGTACTCATTGGTAGTCACTCCCCATTTCCCCTCCCCTGGCCCCTGGCAACCACTAATCTACTTTCTGTGTAGATTTGCCTGTTCTGGAAATTTCATATAATAGAATCATAAAGTCTGTGACCTTTTGTGACTAGCTACTTTCACATAGCATGTTTCAAGATTCATTCATGTAGCATACAGTTCATTTCTTTTTATTCCCAAATTGAATTAATTTTTTAAACTTATTTATATTCGACTTTGTAGTACATTCTGTTAACTGATTTTTTTTCTTATTAATCATATAATACAAAAATCAAATCTGTTGTACCATCAGCACATACCACTGAGAGCAATAATAAATATAGCAGTCTAGAAGAATGCTGGTAACACACCTATAAATGTTGACCAAAACTATAGATTTGTCTCCAGACAATCCATATATGACATTTGATAACATTTATAAAATTCTTCACTCTGTTTAATATAAATATGGAAACTAAGAACCTTCATATCTGGGAGAAAAATGAACATTTAATCAAATGAGTCAGACTGGTATCATGAGCTGGATAAAAGTAAAAATTTCTGGGTTAAAACCTTGACTGCCAGGGCGCCTGGGTGGCTCAGTGGGTTAAAGCCTCTGCCTTCAGCTCAGGTCATGATCTTGGGGTCCTGGGATCGAGCCCCGCATCGGGCTCTCTGCTCAGCAGGGAGCCTGCTTTCCTCTCTCTCTGCCTGCCTCTCTGCCTGTTGTGATTTCTGTCAAATAAATAAATAAAATCTTAAAAAAAAAATAAATAAAAAACCTTTACTGCCATCTAGACTGTGATGTTGGACAAGTAATTTAACTTTTCAAAGCCTCAGTTCAAATGAGAACTCTACTACAAAACTATTTTTCACTCATGGTTAATAACTTTATTTCAAACTGAGTTTGGTGCAAGAAAATTCCAGTGGATCCAAGCGGGATAGTCCCTTTTTAAAGTTTCTGAGTCCTTGGTGACAAGGACATATGTAAAATCAGTGAAGCAGATGATGTAAATATGTTTAGGCTCTTCTCACAGCTCCAATTCATTATGAGATTTGCCAGTGTTCTTAAAGCTATGACAGTTTTCACTGCTTCTTTTTGTCTTCTTATGTTTTTTCTCTTCCTTGTTTATTTTATGTTAGGTATATTTTATCTGTATTTCATAACCTGACCATTCATTTTTCATTATAGGCAGTTAATCAGAGACTTACTCCAACCCAGAAGTTTACACCAAAAGACTTGATTAGTGCAATAAAAGCACTAAATGTGGAACTTGGATTAATTATTGATCTAACATACACTACAAGATATTATGAAGTTAAGGTAAAGTTACAAATGTATTTTGTTATCATAGATACATCTTGAAATAGAAAAGATTTTTTAATATTGCATTTTAAAGAAAGTAACTCTATGGTTATTTTAATATAAATTTCAGAATTTCCCATGTGGAATTTATTAGAAATCTTCTTAGTCCTTCATATAATCATATAGTACCTTTTTTTCCTAAAATCATGGATTATGCAGAGAGGAAAAAAATTGAATACTTTTCTTCTAAGAGAACAAATATATAGAATAAATTGAGTGTACATAGAAATAAAAAAGGAAAAGCACCAAAGGGAACAAGGAAACAGAGGGAAAGAGTAGCATGATGGAAAAGAAAGCAACAGAAAAAAGATAAAACAAAAAACATGAGATACATATTATTGTACAACAGTGTTTTTTGAACTTTTTTTTGCAGCAAAATCATTTCAATTAAATCTTGTTCTGAAGCCCATTATATAAAGCAGATAAACAGAGAATTGTGCTGGCTGAAGCAGGAGATTAGGATCTACTAGGCCTCATCATCCTCCAGTCCTCCCCTCCCTGTCCCAAGTCTTAGCGACATGACTTAGCTAAGGGCTGTGGAGAGCAAGAGAATTTTAAAACTTTGTTGTAGAGGAAAATAACTCTTGAGCCTTGCTATTCGATTGGATTGGTGCCACCAAAGATGCCATCTGTCATTCCTGCCCTGATTAGGTGACCTATAGCCTTTGATATCTTCAACATACATATAACTAAACACACCATCATTTCTTTACTTCCATACCACTCCTTCCCAAAAATACAAATGCAATCTCTTCAGCTGCCTGTTTCACCTGAAAGCACCACTACTGAGCGATTTGGTTAAAATCATTTGAGTCCTCTGTCTTCAAACTCTGTAGATTTTTTTCCTTCTAAAATGTGTCTCATTTTCTCCAGATCTTTTACCTTATTATTCAACAGCCAGCCTTTTTTATATATCTTTGACTAGTTGTGCCTAAACATAATTTTCATGCCCATTCCAGGTCCTTCCTAAAAAAAAAAAATCTCAGGTCTCCCTGCCCTCCCCACTGTTTGAATGCATCACATCTAAATTCCTCTCCCTGTTTTTCAAGGCCCAGTTTAATCTGACCCCC
>RCUC01131940.1:0-59178 GCA_003697995.1 Taxidea taxus jeffersonii | reverse complement strand
TATATATATATACACACACACACACACACACATACATACATATGTGTGTGTGTGTGTGTGTGTGTGTATTGCATATTACATGTTACAGGAATGAATAGATGGGAAAGGAAATCTTTCTCCAGTGGGTGGAGGAAGCAGTAGGTGATTATTTGGCAATGTCTAGGGATATCTTTGATTATCAAAATTGGATGTTGGGGGTACTACTGGTGTCTAATGGGTAGAGAGAGACTGCTAACCATCCTACAATGCACAGGACAGCCTGTTATAAGGAACAGTTATGTGGCTCCAAATGTCAAGAGTAGCAGGGGTGAGAAGCAATCCTCTAGGGTCTGTCTGAGCTAGGCCTTAAACACACCTGGGATCTACCAGGCAGCAACCAGGGAAGGCTATTCTGTTCAAAGCCTTCACTCTACTTTCAGCTTTGGGTATGGTAGAGGGGGCCAGACTGAGAAGAGATGAGGCTCTGGATTTGGGGGGCTCAGCACCCAGGTATGATTACTTTAAAGCTATTTAAAGCCAGATATTTCCTACACCTGCCATGGTGCAAGTCCAGGGTAACTGGGCAGGAGAATGGTATTTCTTCTTTTTGACGGTGACTCAAGAGGGAGAATTGAGGAGTTTGTTCTCTGGGTCCTGATGAGGGTGGGTGTCCAGCATGCCAGGAGAGATAACACTGGAGACAGCAAGAACAGGAGGATAACCCCACAGTCAGTGACTTAACTTGAGCCTGTGCTTTGCAACACTCATCAGGCAGCCAGACCATTACCTACGAGCACTTAGAGCTGGAGACTTAGGTGCTAGCTGGTAAGCCTGTTCCACCCCAAGATCTGGAATGGAAGGTTGGAGCTGTACGTTGACTCTCTGATATCTTTTTTGACACAGCATTATCTGAATGGACCCTCCCAATAGCCCAGTGAGGTTGTTCCCCAAAAGGTAATAGTACATTGAAGTACAATAGCACAATGAAGGAAACAGACTGAGAGCAATTTGGGTGCTGCTGATGGGGAGAAGCCAGAGTCCTGGTTTGGCTGGTGGACCAGGGCTGAGCTATTTGTATGAATTGTCCATCGTCCTCGACCGGCTCTGTTCTCTAACCCCACGGCCCCTGCTGTTACCTATGTGGGCCTTTGGTGGCTCTGCTGCCCTCCAGCTTTAACATCACCAGAGGGACACTCCAAAGTGTAAGGAGAATGAGATCTCCCACAATGCCGCACCCTAAGGTAATTGTTTGGTTTTGCATCCTGCCATCGTCTGTACAGATGTATAGTTGTAAAAAAATAGCGTAATTGTTGTGGAGTCCTTTTGCATGTGTGATGTGCTTGTCCATGTTCTGCACAGACCCCTTGTATCGTTTTAAGGAGCTCATCAAGGTGGAGTGCTATCACTTACCTATCAATTCCCCTCTTTGGTCATTTCAGAGGCTTCCACAATTTCAGAATCACAAATATCATTGTCGTGAGCATCTTTGTGTAAATAGATCTTTTGCTTTCTTTCAAAGATCTCTTTAGGAGACATTTCCAGCACTGGGATTAATGTGTCAAAGGGTATGAATATTTTCAGGGCTTCGGATATATGTTGTCAAATTGCTTTCCAGGAGTGTAGCAATTTACATACCTGACATGAATAAATGAATGTAGCAGGTGGGCGAAATTGTTGTCAGCATTGAATATTATTATTTTATTTTGAAACTATTTTTTTTGCTGGTTTAATATATATATAAGGATCCTAATTTAAATATATGAGGTATGCCTAGGATGCATGTTGGCACTGGTGTTTCCCTGCAGGCTATGATCCCTATCCTGCTCCTTGGATTATAGCCTAGACCTTCTGTCTGTCCTGTATAATCCCCACCCCCCAAATGACCTTGGCTGCCATCACTCTCCTGTGAGTGCCTGGCCTTGGCTTGGCCCACATTCCCATAAATGTTAGGCATTAATGGTAACACTGAGCATCTAGGTTGAGCCCCTCTGTAGCATGGTGGTTGAAAGACTGCTTTTATTCATCTTTTGGTTCCTAAGTTTATCAGTTGTGTGACTTTGGATAAATTACCTAATTTCTCTAAGCCCGGGCTTAATTGAGGTAATGTATGTTAAACACTTAACACTGTGCCTGTTACAGAGTAATGCTAGTGTTAATAATACTCAATTTTACTTACTTATTTATGTTTGAAGATCTTAAAAAATTTATTCATTTGACACACAGAGAGAGAGAGAGAGAGAGAGAGAGAGAGAGAGAGTACATGAGCAGGGGAAGGGGCAGAGGGAGAGGGAGAAGCAGACTGCCCACTGAGCTAGGAGCCAGACTTGGGGTTCTATCCCAGGACTCAGAGATCCTGACCTGAGCTGAAGGCAGATGCTTAAAAATCTGAGCCACCCAGGTGCCCCAATAATAATCGATTTTAGTAAATCATGTTATTATTTGAGATGGTGATGTTATATCCTCATTTTACAGATGAGGCATTGAGGCTTTGAGGGGTTAAAGTACTTTGTGCAGTATGGGCGACAGAGCGCAGTGTGATCTCTGGCCCTTCCCCTCTGCGGCTCTGGTGAGTGGGCCCTGTGGGTGGGAGCAGGATTCATGAAAGCCCTCTCTATACCAGGACAGCCAGCACTAACCTGGAAATGACTGGGAGCTACAGACAGACGGGTCTCTAAACCCAAACCAAATGAATTCCACACTGCCCCTTGTCTGGATTCCAAAAATGCCAGCAGTCACTCTAGTACCACCTAATCTGAGGGGAAGTATGGCTGAGGGGAACTTAGAGTGGAAAGAGATTTATCTTAACCAATTGTGGTTAAAATGTCTTACTTCTGAAAATTTTACAAACACATGTGACCATGTGTACTACGGCTCTGGGCCTTGGTGGAGGGTGGGGGTCCCCGGAACCAGAGCCCCACTCGCGTCATGGTAAATGGGTCGTGGGCCCAGTCTCTTGACTAGGCATTAACCAGGCATAGCCTGGGCTGGTTACTTTTTTTTTTTTTTTTAAGATTTTTTTTATTTATTTGACAGACAGTGATCACGAGTAGGCAGAGAGAGGAGGAAGCAGGCTCCCCGCTGAGCAGAGAGCCCGATGTGGGGCTTGATCCCAGGACCCTGGGATCATGACCTGAGCTGAAGCAGAGGCTTTAACCCACTGAGCCTCCTAGGCGCCCCAGAAATTTTGGCTGGTTACTTTTGATGGCTCTTCCCTTTTCTCTGAATTAAAACTTTGTCATTAGCATCATTTCAGCCTGAGAGTTTCTGCCAGGGTAGAATTACTCTAATTAAGAGGAAGAGAAAAATATGTTGCTAGTCATTAATTTTTCTTGATTAGAAGGTGACCCAGTTTGAGGTTAAACGAAGAGGATGGAGGTAGTAATTTAGCACCCTGGGAGGGGGTGGCTCGTGGAGAGTTTTGTGAGCTGGAGAAGCAACAGCTGGATCCAAGATTGCCACTTGATTTGAATTCATAGCTACTTGTAAACAGATGTGTAAGAGATCTTCAGGGACGGTGTGCTAACTTTTAGAAGGAATGAAAGCACTGGTGGTATGGATGCCACATCTGTGTCCCAATACGTGTTCGAAGGCTTTTTCTCTTAAGTGCAAAAATAGTATCTTCTCATTATTCCTTGATTTGAGGATCCAGGCCTTGAGTGGTCCAGTGCTGGGATAGCAAGAAACTTACCTTAAACTTCTGCCCACAGCATTGAACATATGTTAACAGAACTCCAATATTTCAGCTTTCTTCCTTAATACAGGACACAGCATTTTGAGGTTTCTGGGATGAGAACAAAGCATCGTTTAGTGTAAAGAGCACAGACTTGGAGCCAGAGGACCCGAGTGTGCGTGTGAGTTCTGCTTCTGCATTTGCTAGTCCGGTACCGTTTGAATTAATCATTTGGGCTCACTGAACTTGTTTCCAACATTACAAACTGAGTTTGAGGCATCAAATGAGATAATTAGATATATGGGATACCAAAGTGACATACAGTTGTTTTTAATGGCATCATCCAGTTCTCAGATGACTTATGAATCGGGACTTCAAGCAGCATCTTTGGGAAGGTGAGGCAGGCGTCTAAGTTTTCATTCTAAGGGCAAAGCTGCCAAGGGAAAGCCTGCCTCCGCCTCCAGGGGTCATGTGCTTTCCTCTTTCACCTGCTAAGGCTCTGGTTGCCCTGGAGACTATGCACATTTTGGAGAGATGTGACTTCATAATTTTTTTTACGGTCCATGGCCAAGTTTAAAGAAGAGATGGGGGCTTGCAAACTTTTTATTTATGACATGATTGTCAGACTTCAAGTGTTCGCAAATACTGGCAGGGTTGAATTTATGGAAGTGGAGGCTATTTGAGTATGTTATCTACCCCTTTTACAAGGTTGCCCTGATGGAGGTGTTAGAATCTGGCTGTGGGAGGGCCTGGGGGCATCCTGGGAGCTGCTTGTCTTCAGCAGGCTCTTTTCCCGATTGTATCGTGACTTACATCGAAAGGCTAAATGCCACAAACTCAACTTGTAACTCATATAGATCTCAATTTGGCTGAAGCAAGTTTTGTTTTTCTGGGTCTATTCTTAATTAGTAATTTGGTTCTGGTTTAATTACCATTGTCTGCTGATTGTTTTTTGCCTCCTTAGTACTCTTTAACCCATTAACTTTTGAAATTTGAAGTGGCTATCTCAAGTGGATAAAGAATAATCTTTTTTCTTAAAGATAATTTCTTATGGAGGAAAGATTGTAATTCACAGTTATTTACAGTTGGTGTCAACGGGTGGGGCAGGGGTCAGGGGTTGGAGCAGAAACTGTGAGGGCAGGGGCTGCCCCCAACAGGCCCCTGCCTACTAGTGTAAATGCAGGCTCGGACTGGCTCAGTAGACCCAAGTCTTGACCCACCTTGTAAACATAAAAATCTCCCTGGCCCATGTTTTGACCATGAACTGCCCTTTGCAAAGGAGGTCTTGCATTTATTTTTTAAAAGGAAAGCCTGAGTATCTATGAGGCATAGAAATGGTGGCTCATTTTGGAGAAACTCTATGTGGCAAAGGAGAAAGACAACGTCATCAATTCCACTTTGGATTTTTAAAGCTTTTCAGAAATACGTAGAGAAAACCAGGGATAGAAAAAAACCAATAGTTCCTAGAACAGAAACCCATTTAAAATGGAGAACATTCAAAAACAGGTACCTAGAAAGAAAATTTATTATCCTGATTATGAATTTCCCAGAATGTGAACAATAGGGTGGCAAATATGCTGGAAGAAAAGCAGCTCCTAAGTGGAAGATAACAGGCGATCCCAGCGGTCTTCTGAGGGGACATTATTACAGGCTCTTCCTTCCAGAAGCAGGGGATGATGATACCCACTGGTACATGGGGCCCACAGAGTGGCTTTGCCAGTGGATGTTTATGTTCCAGCTGACCTTAAGACTAAGTGGCAAGCTCCGGTCTGGATTGTTTTGTAGTGAGTGACATGACACTCCAGGAATGAGCTAAAGTGTGGGCAGCAAAGAAGTAAAAGAGAGGCAAAATTTAATTTTAGGTTAGTAATGGCATAATTTTAAATCAATTAATTAAAAAAGATTTTATTTATTTATTTGAGAGAGAGAGAGAGAGAGAATGAGAGAAAGACAGAGAGAGAGCTTGAGGAAGAAGCAGACTCCCTGCTGAGCAGGGATCCTGATGGAGGACTCAATTCTGGGACTCCAGGATCATGACCTGAGCTGAAGACAGTCACTTAACCAACTGAGCCACCCAGGTGCCCCTATGTATTTATTTATTTAAAGATTTTATTATTTATTTGAGAGAGAGTGATTGAGAGCATGAGTGGGGTGAGGGGCAGAGGAAGAAGCAGACTACCTGTTCAGCCGGGACCCCGATGTGGGGCTCCATCCTGGGACTCCAGTTCGTGGCCTGAGCCAATGGCAGACACCCAAGTAGCTGAGCCACCCAGGCACCACTTAAATTATTATTTTAAAGGCAAGAAGTGGATGACTATATATATACACACCATTGTGTTCTGGTTTGATTTTCCTTCTATACTCTTTGCTCTTTACTCAGTTGAGGCAAGCAAATTTTTGGGGCCCTCTCTACTTTCTTCTGATTTCATTTCCCTGTATATTTAGTTTTTGCTTTCTAAAAGCAAGTGATGGGTCACAGGTGGGGGTATGATCAGATTGTGGGTGTTTGGGGGTTCTATATATGCCTTTCCTTCCCCACAAAATGGGTGAAGAAGGGAGTTCAAACCCAGGTTCCTGGCTCATAAACACCAAGAAGGCCTCAGTGAAGTTAAGTGTAAGAGCGGTATCACCATTAATCTTCCCTGTCTGTCTTTGCTTCTGTAGGTCCAGATTTCTAAGATGCACTCTTGGACACAGGGAACCCAGCTGTCTTTGTCTACTCCATAAAAGGGAAAGGGCAAATAACAGGTTAGCACAACAAGAGCTGATTGTGAACGGTTGGTCATGGCCCTTTACCTACCATAAGCCATCTCCTGTGCACACAAAGGGTCTTCTTGAGGCCTGGGTTGTGGGGAGCATGGGATGCATGGTGCTTCAAGCCTTTATGTTTGAAAGGTTAGTTTTGTCTTCTGAAAGTGGAAAATGATTTCCAAGGAGTTCACATTTTTTGTCAGGATCAGACTGGAGAGCCTACACAACCTTAATAGAACTTCAGAATTTCAGAGGTGAACAGATATGTCTAATTTTATTTTTCAAGGGAAGAATGGGAGGCCTAGGGAGACTCAGTGTCTTCTTGCATGTCCCATGACACCCATCTTATGCTATATCAGGCTTTGACGGAATGCAGATACGGTGAGGATTCAAAGTTTGAGCTGTGAAGAAATGAAAGTAGACAGACCCAGAACAGAACTCTTTGCTCCTTGTATAAAAGGGAAATTTGAAACTGTTGTTTCAAGTACACATTATCTTGTATGTAGGAAAAAGTTTTAAACACCAAATTTGATCATATGTTGTTGAATATTCACTACCTTTTTAATGGAGAAGATCGGTGTAGTCAGATAGAAAGTTCTGCAGCTGGAAGGGGCGTCAGAAGAGGTCAGAAGAACGAGGTCAAATCCCCGATGTGCAATAAGGCATTCACTCTCTCTTCCTAGTCACTAAATCCTTCTTCATTTGTACTATGAAGGGTTGGGTTGGGCACTTTCTAAATTATATGATCACACTAAAATTCTGGAAGTTTATGATGGTACAAGTAGTATTAGTTAGGACATAGTTAATGCTGTGTGCAACAGACATAAAAAATAAAAGTGGTCTAACCCAGGTAGACCTCTATGTATCTCTCATGTAGATGATAAGAGGGCAGCTCTGCCCTCTGACATCATTGGGGCCTTCTGTGTTGTTGCTCTGCCAGCATTCCCTGATCTTCATGATCCAGGATATCTGGCCCCCATGCTCATGTTCTCAGCAGTAGGGTGGAAAAAGAAGGAAGAGGAAAGGGAGAGCCCCTTTGCCCCTTTCCTCTATGAACATGGCTTGAAAGTTGCACTTAACATTTTTGCTTAGAACTGGTTAGCCTTAGTGAAATGGTCATACCTAGATATAGGGGAGGCCAAGAAATGTAATCTTTATTCTGGCTGGCCATCTGCCTAACCACAAGTTCTGATTTTACAGGAGAAAATTGAATAGATATTGGGGGTAACCACGTGTCATTGTCATGTAAGTCGTGTTTGAGATAATATAGAACACAGGATTGTCTGTTGCATCTATCACTGCTCAGTGAGGCATGGGAAGGATTGGGTGGGGGGGCCATATCTCTGACAGTCCTGACAAAAGCCCAACTTGAAGGAATAATAGTGGGGCTCAGAGAACATACTGATGAAACTCTATTCAAATAAGGGAGTAATGGTTGAAAACTCCTTTTGGGGAATCTGCCCAGTTCCTGATGTTCCCCTTTCTCTGAGCTTTAATTCTTGTTCTCCAATATGGTGAGTGATGGCAACCATGTTTGTAGTGAATATCTTTCTACCCATCTGTGGCCACAGACTGAAATGAGTGTGGACACATCTTGTGTTGGGCCACCACATCCTCTCTTATGGGTTTTCAGAAGCATGACCAAAAGAGTCATGTTAATGATGGACCATTTGCTTATGTTTGAGTGTTACAAACTCAAAATGGTGGGTTACCATTTTCTGTCAATCAGAAAAATCTGGGCCTTGGACATAGAAGGATGAAGCAGGTGCTTAGAGAGAGCGGACTCCCCTAAATAGGGGGGTCTGAGAGAGAAACTGGGAGGGGCTGCTGGTTTCTGATGGCTCCATGGACAAGTTTCCAGTTTTGCCTAAGGCTGAAATGCATTCTCTCCTATTAAATTTATCAAAAACCTCTTAAAAATACACCATGTATATATAGAGCTTTTAAAAAAAAAAAGAACTCCTAATCTAGTCAATTGAGTTTTTCTTTCCTGTTTCCCCCCTAACAAGTCTTAAAATCTTGTGTACCATCTTAACAGCTAATGGCTTGCAAATTTCAATTTTTCGCTTGTCACTAGGAGTGACAATTCAGAAGAGACTATACAAATTGATTCACCTAGCCAAACTTATCCAAAGTGGGGAAGCTAAATAGGTCAGTCCATGGAAACCCAAACCACAGTGTCTTTCCCCAAATAAAACAGCAAGAGATTCACATAGGAAGGGATGAAATGCAATGGAATGGTTCAGAAGGGAGACTGAAAACAGCTCATCTTTATTTTTAAATATCTTCTTCTAACTTCAGTGAATATGTGGTTTTGAAAAAGATCCTAGGTTGGTATGAGAGGATAGAACTCACTATACATTTATACCTTAACTTCAAAGCAAAAAATAGGTAAGTCGTCCACTTGCTTAAATAAAATTCGAGAGTAGAGATCTGTTGAGAAATAGAGTCTATGGCATGAAACCTCCCATATGAAGTATGAAATCCACTAAAAGAAATATATTAGAGTAAGGCTTCAATTAACTGGAAACTAATTAATCAGATCTTTCACTAATTATTATTTTTAAACCTACTGAAATCAGGGATATAGTAAAACAAATCAAGACTTAGGGCATATCCTAGCTTTAGGTTTAAATTTGGTTTAATTAATTTTTTTTTAACTTCTAGTACTTACCTAGAGCCATGGAATTGGCCAAATAATTGGGTTTTAGAGCTAGCAAGACCTTAAGGGTCATCAAGTGCTCTGGTTTTCAACTTTAGCTTCATATCATGACCATCCCAGAAGCTTTAAAAAAATCCTGATGCCCAGGCTGCACTGTCCGTGCTCATTATATCAGGATCCTGGGTGGCGGGGGGACCCGATGATATTCCAGATGATTCCATCTGCAATTTGGAGATGATTCCATGGAATCTGGAAAACCAGGGATCTTCTACAGCTGTCCCAAGCAGTAAAGTGACTGACCCAGATTGCCATCTGGTCTAGGACCAGGTGGGCCTCTGCCCTTTTACCCCATGCAGGCTGCCAGATCACTAAGCCAGGGCTCCTTCAACTCTGATGTGCCTCCCGGTCACCTGGAGAGCATATGAAATGCAGTTTCTGGTGACCAGGTCTGGGGTGGGGCTGCGCATTTGCCTTTCTGACACACGCGCAGGTGACATGGCTGCAGCAGATCTGGGTACCATACTTTTAAGAACCGCTCTGTAGGCTGTTGTTGAATTCTCCCTTCCACGAGCATACCTGCCTTGAACCCACGTGGTAGATTTGAACTCCCCTCCTCCACCTCTTTCAAGGACAAGAGTCTGGTCTGTTTCAGAATCTCCTTATTTTTCTAAAAGTGTGTGCAGCTGCTCTGTTCACTCAGAACCCAAGAACCATCCACGGATGGAGTGTCCCCAAGGAGCAGTTTAGGGGTTCCACAACTGTTGTGCTTCCCTGAACTGCCACAATTGACTATGTCATTCCAGGGCAGGCTTCCCTTCCCTTCCCATTCTTTCCCATCCTTTCCCTTCCCTTCCCATCCTTTCCCTTCCCTTCCCTTCCATGCCATTCCCTTCCCTTCCCTTCCCTGCCCTTCCTTTCCCTTCTCTTCCCCTTACCTTCCCTTTCCCTTCTTTCCTCTTTCCTCTTACCCATTCCCCATCCCCTTCCCCATTCCCTTCCCTTCCCTTTCTTTTCCTTCCCCTTCCCTCCTCTCCCCTCTCTCTCCACTCCCCTCCCCTCTCCTCTTCTCTCTTCCTTTTCTCTTCTTTCTTCCTTTTCTCTTCTCTTCTTTTCTTCCTCTTTCTTTCTTTCTTGCCTGCCTGCCTTCCTTCCTTCCTTCCTTCCTTCCTTCCTTCCTTCTTTCTTTCTTTCTCCCCCAAAGGGTGAAAGATATGCTTCATAATATGGGTGACACTGAGGAATTAAAGTTCCTTGACAGGGACCCATTGGTTAGACAGGATGAGTGTCTGAGCTCTGCTTATCAGCCTACACATGTGGCCAGAGATGGAAGAACTGACAGGCGGTGGAATGAAACCCGGGCACCTCTGGAAATCCAGGCCTAATCCCTGCCCATAAAACAAAGTGGAAGATAAGTGAAAACGGTTGAAAGCCGAAAGCAGATGGCTGAGTTCCTCCACACTGGGCTATAAAGGGGGACCTTTGTGACGGAGTATTTATGGGTTTGGGGAAACCTGACAAGGTGTTGCTGTAAATGCCAAGAAATACACAGAACAGTGATTTTGTTATTTGAACACATCTCATGATGACTGCAGCTTAGCGAGGATGGGGAAAGATAGCTGGTGTGTGTGTGTGTGTGTGTGTGTGTGCCTGTGTGCATGCTCTGAGCCACAAGCAAGACTGCTATGAGCAAGACTAACCTGGTGGGTTGGTGGGAGGAGGGGGGTTGGTGGACAGGGCTGCCAAAGGAAATCCCTGCAGATGCTTAAGCAGGGACAAGCAGACCGTTGTGTCACAGAGGAACTCTGCGGGGTCTGAGGGTAGGGGCTGAGGGTTGTGGACTCACAGTTTTAGTTTACTCTCCTTAAAGAGTTGCCCCAAACAAACTGCATCTAAGAAGCCACTGACTAAAGCAGGGATATCTTTGTCCATCTCTGTTCCAGGCCATTCTACTTCTCCATTAAGCCACAGTCTTTTGCATTAGGCATTTTAGCATCAGTACTTAGAGCAACGCTGCCTTCTTTGTAGAAGTATCAAACCATGATTAATATCTTTCACTGGCCAGCTGATTATTCCCAGTCTTTTAAGTTTCTGTCCTTGCTCCTGGCCTGACCCACAGAATACTTCTGATAGATAAAAGGCATTCCTTAATATGCAAAGGCATAGCTAACTGGACCTTTGAAAGCTATTCTTTCTGAAAACAAAACAAAACAAAACAAAACAAAAAAAGCAACAAAAAACCCATAAAAACCCACCACATGTATTATTTAGAAATCCATTTTTAAAATCCAAAGAGCTCTTTCTAATAACAGTCCCGAAACAATCCTGCAGAACTGTGTGGTTGTGGGGAGGGAGTGGCCCTTTTGTCTTCAATTCCTAAAAACACGTGCTCTCCTTTTCAGAGTGGAAGCAGGAAGATTTTCAATTGTAGTTTAAACTGAGTGGACCCTTCGGATTTTCCTGGAGCTTGTCAGAATTCTATTTCTGGGAAACTGCATTGTGATAGAGAAAGACAAGGAGAGGGGAGAGAGGAATCAGAATGAGAACATGCAAAGAGAAAACAGATGTCTCAAAGTCACATGCAGGGCCCCTCATTTGCAGTGTTCGGGTAAACAGGGCTTAGCGTGGAGAAGCAGCTTTGCACATGAACAGTAAACATAAAAGGAAAGGAACCAGGGGCCCTTGAGCCCCACTGTGGGCCTATTCCACACCTGCCAAGTTGGAGACTTCAGGTGGCAACTGTAGGTTGCCCTCCTGCTTTGGAGGGGCCTGGCCTTGTCCCCCACAACCAAAGGAAAGGAGTGAAGCCTCCCCCCCACCCCCGCCATCACATCCCATTTCCCATTTGATTTCCCACCATGCTCTCCCAGCTTCCCAGGATTTGCTGGCACAAGCTGGTGGTCCAGTGAGAGAGGGCTCACTGCTGGGTGGTGGACCTCCTCCAAGGACACCTTTCCTGCCTTCCACTGTCAAATGTTACAGCTCCTGTGTCCTGTCCCTTCTTGCATATCTGCTCCCTGTCAAATAACAGAAGCGGCTTCAGTGAAACGAGCGGTGTCTTTCAGCGCGGGCAGTGGTTCTCAGCAAGTGGTCTCTGGACTGGACCCGCAGTGGCAGCATCCCCAGGGAGCTTGTAGAAATGCAAATTCCTGGGCACCACTCCAGATCCATGGATCTGCAGTAAGAAACTCTTGTGGTTGGGGCCCAGCACCTCACGATTCTATAAGCCCTCCAGCAGACTCATGCTGAAGTTAGAGAATCACCCATACAGACTTGTAGAAGTGATATTTGCATTGGAGCGGAAGAATATCTGTGGACAGAAGTGAATCTCCTAGTGGGGATTTGGGGGCATGGTGGAAGACAGTAGAGGAAGTGGAATTTAGGAGGAGATATTGGGCCCATTTTTAGGCCTCTAGATGACTCCCTGCTTTGCCAATGGGTCAGACCCACCCAGTGACCATCTTAAATGAAGTTGGCTTTGGGTAGGTGATGTTACTGCTCACAGTAGGATTATAAGATCTTTGAGAAAGTCCCCCAAGGAGCAGGTTGTACAGCTCATCCCACTTCCAGGACTCCCTTCCTTCTCCAATATAGTTTGGATGCATCTTCTCTTGGAGCTGTCTTCTTTGGAGTGATTCTCACTTCTCCCCCAAACCGCCCCCCCAATACACATGTGCGCGTGCATGTGCACACGCGCACACACACACACACCCGAGTCAAGGACACAGAGGGCATCCCTCCATGCTTTTCCTTTTTTCTCTTCTGGGAAACAAGCCCAAGAGAGGCAGGCAGCAGAGTTTCTTTGATGAAAACTGTAAAATATTGCTCACAGAGCTGCTTTCCACATGTTTTGGCTGTAGCATTTCCAATTGCAGATTAAATAGTGCATGTGTCTACTTAAGTTAACTCCTCCTTGCCCTCAGTCCTGAGTTGACTGTACTGTGTTACTGATCCCACTTTTCTCCTCCTGTCTTGCTGCCTGGTGGCTGATTCTGATTAAGGAGGACATATTTAGTGTGGTCTTTGGCTGGACCCCAGTGGCCCACAGTGATCTCTCCCTGGCTTTTGGTTGCAAGAGCCAAAGTTCTCTTGGGTTGCCCGCATGCTCTGGACCTTCTTATAAGTGTAACTAAAGGAGGGTGACTACGCCCTCTCCACTCCCCATCCCTTTCCCTGGCAGGAGAACAACAACATTTAATCCTGACCTTTCCAGACTGATCTGTTATGGTAACCAAGGGGCAACTGTTAAAATAAAAGTAGGCTCCTTTCCTCTTGAGTTTGGCTCCCAAGATGGAGTTGAGAAGAAGCCCTACTGCATTTGTATTTGGATGACACTGGGGAAGATTAAGTTATTAAGACCTTTAGCTGGTCCTTTTTTATGTTATCATTTCCTTTTGAGATTTGTCCTAAGTCTTCAATAAAGAACTTCCTAAATACCTGTACAGCCTGGTATGGAAGTTTCTGGGAGACAGAGTATAAAGGGGTAGGGGGCCCACCTCTTTGATGACTTCTGTGGGGAAGGGGCATCCTAACTGTTGAAGGACCTACATTTAACCCCTCAAAATGGTAGCCCACTGGGTCCTTGGAAGGAGTTGAAGAAAGACACCAGGTGAGGAGAATAGCTCCTGGATGGGAAACTCAAGAGACACAGTCAAGGTGTCTAGTGTTATTATCTTGGTGCTTGAGGGAACAATTGCATGGGAATCCAGACAGAGCTGAAGAGCCAGTCTCAGGAAGAGTGGGGTTGGAGAATGGACTTAAAACCCCAAAGATGGCTTTGGGGAACATAAGAGTTTATGAACCTGTCCCATCATTTCAGGGACATCATTTTAGCTCTTCCCTGCTTGTCTTCTCCTTCAGTTTCTTTCTCTACTGAACTTTCCCCCCAGTATCCACTTTGAATAGCTATGTCTACCCACCCCAGATCCACCTTTTACTCTTCCTGACCCTGTTCTGTGCCCTGAGAGGCTGAACTGTGTAAAACAATGGCCATTAGAGTTAAAGAAAAACCAAGTTTGTGAACCTACCAGGCAAATGAATACACACCAGTGAATAAATCCACAGAGCTGCTCTCAGAAATGTCAGGGTGTTTTTTGAAAAACTTAGTAAAAGGGTATCAGAGTGGTCATGCCATTTAAGGATCAAGACTAGTATTCTCCATAGGTCTGAGCCCAGTTCATTCAAACAGGTCCTATGGTTCCTTGGTGAGGAAGGAGCCAGCAGTAAGGTCCACTGGACTCTGGAGTCACTCAAGGGGCACAGTGGGTGAACAATTCCAGCTCATCAGGACAAGCCACAACACAACACAAATTCAGTTTTGATATCATTTGAGGCAAAGTGTGCCACAAGGAGGACACTTTCCCTCTATACGTAAATGGGTGATCTTCTGGCTCAGGTTTGGTTTGGCTAATGGAAGTAGTGCAGATGGGGCGGGAGGGGGTGAAGTTGAAGTTGAAGACTTATTCCCTGGCTCCTTTCCTTCTGGGCTGGCCACAATCTCTGCCCAATGCAGCCTCCTCTGTTCAGCTCCCCTTTCTTGGTCTGATGATATAAGGCCTCAGGATGCTTGGCCCTCAGGTACTGTGTTATCCCTCGTTAATTCCCTAAACCCTGCCCCTAGCTTGGAACATAATCTCTTTATCCAACCTTTCTCAAATTATGTGTATGGTCCTTTTCCTGCCAGGATTCTGACAGGTGGGTTGACAGATATAACCCACGCTGCCTAATTTTTTTCCCCTTGTCTTCTCATTCATAATTCTTACAGCTTCCCAACTTGACCTGGCACATGGTGCATCTCATTGCTATTCTCTGGGTTATAACTTTTTGCCTTTAGCTCCCACTGCTAAGGGGTTAACATTTTTGAGCAAGTATCAGATGGGCTCGGAGTCTCTTCTTATATCTGGGCCACATCATATATGCCTGGCAAACCTATAAATTGGGTGTTTTGTTCAACTACTCTTGGTTGCATCTCCCATGGCTACAGGTGGAGGGAATCACATAATACGAAGCATGTGGGTGGGCTGTCCCTTAGATGGGGAGTGGCCATGGAAGATACTGTGACTGACATTCAACTTTTAATCCATTTCTGTCTTCTTTTTTTCCCTCTCATTTGTAGGCTTGTTGGGGGTCAGGGCATTGTCTTGACTGCCCCAATACCCATGCAAGTATCCAGCTCAATTCTGTGCTCAGTGAGTCTGGGTGCTCGAGGGGCTCCTTCCAGAGACACTTCCTCCTCCAAGGGTCAGCAGATTGTCTAGTTCAGTTACAAGGGAGGAGGAATGGCTTTGAAAACCATTCACATTACCATTTCAATTTTCAAAATTCCCCAATCATCTTTCCCGGAGTTGGATCCAATTTCTCCCCATTCAGATTCTTTCCCTACTCAGCTCTGCAACAATGAGCAGGTGAGCTGACAGGCCAGCGTGGGCTGGTAAGTTTATCTTCGTTGCTGCCTCCAGGAGAAGTTACTGACGTTTACTCAGTTACCTACTTAGTTTTAGGTACTTTCCTAGGTCTCATTTAACCTTTTATGAAACCAAACAGTGCAGGCATTTTCTCTCCATTTTGCATGGGGACACTGTAGCCCAAATAAATTAAGTTACTTGTTCAAATTCAGGGGTATGGTCAGGACTTGGACTCTCTCTCTCTCTTTTTAATGGAGAAAGGTGGGAAGGGGCAAAGGGAGAGAGAGAGAATCCCAAGCAGGTTCCACACCCAGCACAGAGCTGGCTTGAGCTCACGACCCTGAGATCATGACCAGAGCTGAAACCAAGAGTCAAACACTTAACTGACTGTGCAACCCAGGCACGCCTGGACCCTCATTGCTTGATTCAAAAGCCCTTGTCACTTCCATTCAGCCATGTTTTCAAATACCTCTGGGGTGAATGGCAGCACCCACTTGCCAGCTGACTCTCTGCTAGCCATCTGTTACCAGCCTACCTCCTCTTCCCCCAAATGCTGGACAGTTGGGAGCAACCTGAGGGAGGAGCCTGCTTTAGGCACTTTTTTCCTTTTACATACCCTGCAGTGCTTAACCCATAGTAGGTTCTCACAAACCAGTAATAAAAGTTGCAAAGAGAACAATTAGAATTAGTTTTAATTAGGTAATTTCTTTTCAAGGGAAGCCAGGGTGGAGGAGAAATGGCTATAAAATAATCTACCTTGGCTCTACTGGCATTATTTCTCACTCTTCATCTCTTTGTTTGGACTTTATGTGAGTAGACATTTGATGGCCCCCATAAGTTAGAATCCAATCAAAGCCCTGCAAACTTCAGCCTCTGATATCCTTTTTCAGCAGACTGTAATTTTGAGAATTGCTTTCTTGATTGGCTATTGTGGCTAGGTAAGAAGAGGGTGGTGCTCAGGTAGGGCAGCTGAAATGCTTCTGGAATTCCAATGGAGGTCTGCTTTGAATGCCTGGTACTTATTCATGAGAACTCTTTTACACAGAATCACACTTCCCGCACAAATGAAAATATTTATATGACGGTATTCATGCAATTTGGGAAAAAAATTGCAGCCTGTGATGCTTCCCTTTCCTGGGTGCCACAGCATCTCAGAGTATTTTCTTTCCTCCCCCAAAATTAATGAAAAAGAAATCAAACTTTGCAGGCTTCACTTAGTTCCTGACTTTCAATCAGATAAATTTGTGACCTGAATATTTCCCTCTCCTCTTTCAGTATTCATGAAGAATCATTTGCGGCCAGGCTGGTGGATTTAAGTGTTTGTCTAGTTCAGGAAAGACAGATTTATTCCTTGGGAGTTGTGTGTAACTTACAACCTACATATTTCTTGCCCCTCCCCTGCTTTCCCCATCCTTTTTTCTGTCTTTAAATTTAGGGAGAATAATTTTTTTCCTTTTTTTTTTTTTTTTTTTTAATACAAACTTAAGGAGTCTGGGCTTAAAATATTGATCCAGCTTCTCCCACAGAGACTTCGGTCTCTGAGTTGTGCAGTGTGGTATGCCTGATTGAAAGTGGTCTGGGCTGAATTTGCTTTAATAGGATGTTGCACTCCTCTCCTGGGTCAATTTTTATTCACTTTATCAAGTTACTTATTGATTACAGCTCTTGTCACATGCACATTAGTTTGCTGAGAAACTTAAAGGTATGTTTTGTTTCTTGCTTAGAGTAGTCCAGGAATGTAGTGGGCTCTAGTTCAGCGGGGTCCCCAGATGCCCTGATTTTTAAAACTGACTCCGTTCTCTCTTAGGCACTGGGCTCAGAATTCTGAGAATGATGTTAGTTGTCTAGAACAGGAAAACAAAACAGATAAGAAGTCCCCCCAGCCCCATTTAGTACTTTTTTCTCTGGGAATACTTGGAGGCAATCTCATCTTGAATAAAGGGAGTATAAAGAAAGTACTGAAATGGGAATTTAAGAGTGGAGGTAAGGGATAGAATGGATACAAGTCAAGCTATTGGGTCAAGTCCGAGAGAGGCTGGGCTGGGTGTTTTCATGCCTAAGAAAAAAGTGATTTGGAAGAAGGAAGGAGAATATGCTTTATGCTTCCATACCTTGGGCTTGGCCAGCTTTTCAAGATATTTGTTCCTTTAATTTGCAATCAGATATAGAAAAGTCCATCATGAAAACAGAACTCTAATGAGCTTGATTCTGAAGATTTGGAACCCCTCAGCAGGTCATGGATTATCCCAATTACTGGGATTATTGCTGCTAGGGGGAACAAAGAACACCTAGGAACACACTCAAAATGAAAATATTTCTTTTTCTTTCTTTTTTTTAAAAAAGATTTTATTTATTTATTTGTTAGAGAGAGAGAGAGCACAGGCAGACAGAGAGGCAGGCAGAGGCAGAGGGAGAAGCAGGTTCCCTGCCGAGCAAGGAGCCCGATGCGGGACTCGATCCCAGGACGCTGGGATCATGACCTGAGCCGAAGGCAGCTGCTTAACCAAGTGAGCCACCCAGTCGTCCCGAAAATATTTATTTTTCTATTGGATCTCAGCTTTGAATGTGCAAATGGTTACATCTAGGGCTAAGTCCAAGTAGAATTATAAAGTAGTCTTCAAGGCCATCCCACCTTCACTTTCTCATGACCTAATTCAAAGTAGTATATTATGTCACCCAGAGCAGATCCAATTTGACATTTCTTTATATTGAACTGAGATAACATTATCTTATATGTTAATATTTTCTTCCATCACAGTGTCAACAACCCAGAAGCCAGGCTTTGTGCCTGGGAGGTAGTTGTAATGGACTTTAACTGTTATGGGCTACTCAGTCTCTTAACCCCTTTCCTTGTTTTTGTAAAACCCAACTATGCTAGCTAGGCTTGAAGACATCTGGCAGTGACCCCTGTCTCCCATCTTCATGCCCTCGTGTCATCTCCTCCTACATTATATTAGGGTTGGTCTGTGTGGTCAATAGAGTGCCACGGAAGTGACTGCATATGATCATGAGACTAGGTCATGGAACACACGGTGGATTCTGCTTTGCTCTTTCTTGGATCCCTTGCTCGGAGAGAAGCCAGCTGTCATGTTATAAATGCACTCAAACAGCTTGCTGGAGAATTTGTGGTGAGGAACTGAAGCCTCCTGCCAATAACTAGCTGGCCATGTGAGCGAATCATTTTGGAAGTGCATCCTTTAGCCTCTGTCAAGCTTTCAGACCATAGCCTGGCCAATATCTTTTATTCTTTCTTTCTTTTCTTTCCTTTTTTTTTTTTTTTTTTTAGCCCTGGCCAATATCTTATCTGTAATTTCATGAAAGACTCTGAGCCGTAACTACCCAACTGCTTCTAGATTCCTGACTCTCAGAAACTGTGGAAGATAACACATGTTTCTTATTTTAAACTGCTAAGTTTTGGATGATTTGTTACACAGCAATTGATAACTAATACACAAAGGGAGGCATGCCCCAGTTAGTTCCCACAGTGGAAGCCAGAGTGGAGTTGGAAATTTCCTCTTTCAGATTCCTGGCAGTTAGTGCCTGGGCACATGATCTCAACTGAACCAATCAGATGCTTATGCTTGGGACTGTACTCTGCACCGGGTCAATCAGATGCTTGTGTTTAAGACCTTGAACCTGAAGAGAGTTATAATAAAGCAGAGTCTAGTGTAGAACTAATTCCTTCAGAAGCAGCAATATCAGCAAATGGTATCTTTTGTTGACAGCAATGAGAATAAGCAGTATGCTTCTGTACTGTGGGCCTGGCCAGCTTGGTGGGCCACACACAAGAGTGGGTGGGGTGCTGTGTGATGTCTGTGGCCTGATCTTTGCTGTGGTGTAATTTTGGATGTCATTCTGCTTATTTGGCCTCCAGTGAGTTTTCCCTGTTTCCAGAGCTTCACACTCTAGTCTTACTAGCAATTCCTGCTATGTGAGATTCCACTGAAATTCAGCAAAATTAGTTTCTATTTTATACAACCAGGAACCCTGCCTGGGGCAGCACTCAAGTACATTTTCATAATAACAGTGGTGGCTTCTTTTCAAAAATGTCCATTGCCTTGAGTACTGCACAGAGCAAGTGACAAGTAGATCTTTGTGAATTGGGAGGCTCATTAGTGAATGTCTCTTCCCATATGTTCTTATATTCTATCATCAACTTTGTGGAGAGGACAATGTTAGGAATTGTACCTGGCACAAGTGGTTTAAGATCTGAACTAGAGACAAGCCACTCTACCCTCCTACCCCCTGTAGTGATCTGATCTAGCGATGTAGACAGAAGAGGTCTCTCTTTGGAGGCTGAGCCATGTCACCTGTTGGCTGTGTGATTTAGAGAGTTATTTGATATTTCAGAACCTGGTTTATCTCACTGACAGTATCACAATCCCTACTCCACTGGGTTGCTGAGAGATTAGATTAGAGAGCATTTGAAAAGAGCTTAGCCCTCAAGTTCTGGCTCAGGGTTGGGCAGCCCAGCTCTGAGCAGTGAACTGAGGGTTCCTGGCCAGTCATTCACCTTTACTCAGTTTTTTTGAGTAAACTTTGCTCAGTTTCCTCATCTGGAAAATGAGCAGGTTGGATTAGAACTGTGATTTCCAAACTTCCTTTTTTCCTTTTGGAAATATAAAAAAAATCATTTATAGACCTTAACCTAAAATAAAGAATATTTTATTAGCATGGATTTATTTTATAGGTTTGCCTATTATAAATTCAGTTACTGAGAACAATGGGGCAATTCTGATGAGTGTAAACATTTGAAATCAGGATTATGGGCGACATTTGCCACCAAAGCTTACGTATCACATTGAATTCCGCATATTATATTGGATGTGCATCAACGAGAACATGAAGTTTCATATGCATAAGTAGTTGCACATGTAATTGTTTTTGATAGTGTATCTTGCAATCTCAGGAGATTTTTAGTTAAACTGAGAAGGTTTGGTGTGAGGACTACATGAACATGAGCTTCTTCAAGCACAAGCAGACGTGCAATGGATTGAAGTGTGGCTTCTACCACATTTGGGGGTAAGCCCATGGAGCCCTGGGGAAAGCAATTTATAAACTTCCAGAGTAGATGATGCTACGTTTTCTTGCAGTTCACGCATTCATTGGTTCTAAGGATCGACACAGGAGTGATATTTGCATAGCACCGCCATCTTTTTAACTTGCAAAAGCAGTACATGAACATATGCTCAGTGTAAACACTTCCAATAACTTGGGAGCATATAGAATGAAAAATAAAAGTTCTTATTCAACTATCTTCCCTTATAGCCCTGTCCCCTTCTCTTTCCTTTCCTATGTACAGATGTAAGGCCTTTCTCTCTCTCAGCAGACTTTCTATGAATATGTCGACCTACCATATCCTTTTAAACTTTTATTTAATATTTTATCATATAAGTATCTACAATTCATTAATGGTTCCTCTATCTAACAAGCATTTAAAATAATCTATGTTTTTCATCATTGCAAACAGTGCTGTAGTCATCACTTTTATCCATATATCTTTCCTGACCTTTCAGTAGGATAGGTCCTGAGAATTGGAATTGTCTCAACAAAACAAACAGATATTGATAAATACTGTCCAATTGTCCTTTCAAAAGTCTATGCCAATTTGTGTTCACCAATGATGCTTATTTTTTAATTTACATTTCTCTGGCTACTAGTGAGGTTGAGAATCTTTTCATGTTTACTGGTCACTTCTGTTTATATTTTGCTACATTGGCTCTAACAATTTTTTCCCATTTTTCCACTGGGTAATAATAAATTTTTTTTCCTAACTGGAATCTTTTAAGTAAAATTGGATATCAAAGTATTCCAGAGTACCAACAAATCCAAATGGATTTCCTGGAACTTGTTGCAACAGCAATTAATCCATATAAGTAAATGTATCTATCCATTTGTTCATCTATTCACCAATCATTCAAGAAGGATTAATGTATATTAGAAGTACAAAAATAGATAAGACCTGTACCTTACATAAAAGAGGCCAACAGTTTACTTGGGAAGACAGATACATAAGCAATTACAGTTCTTGGTGTAAGGGCTCTAACACAGGTATGTTTGGAGAGTTGTAGGAGCACCAGGTCTGCTGGATATAGGTTATTGTACAGGGTGTGCTGTCTGGAGCATCATACCCTATTAACTCTGGAATTGAGTGGTGGAGGTAACCAGATACCACCTGTGCTTTTTAAGGAATACATTTTAAAGAGGTGGACTTTTAAGAGATATTTGAAAAGCTAGAGAGAGGGGCTTACAAAGCTTAGGAAAATAAAAGAAAATGACATCAGAGAAAGCTTTAAGTTATAATGTAGGAATTACCCGAGTAAGGGAGTGAATAGGAGAAAGTGGGATGAGTGAAAGGAGGTGGAGAGTAGGGCTTGGAGTTAAGAATATCTTACTGTAGATATCCATGGAGTTTGAGGACAAGGAATCACAGTGTCAAACAAATCAGGAAAGAGGACTTTATAACTCCCACTTAAGATTTATTAATATGGCTTCAGTGGGAGGAGGATGAGAACCCAAGGGGAATTAGATCAACTTTCCTTGGAGGCAGTCAAGAGCTAGGTTAAAGCACTGGGTTTCAGGGGTCAGGGAGAAATGCATACATGCATACACACACCTATACACACACGCAAACACACTTACATGTTTACGTATTTTGAGGGGAGAGGGCCACATTTGATGTTGGAAGGTGATGGAAAACCATTAAAGCTGGGAGTCAAGATAATGGAAGTCTTAGCTTAGAGTTCTCTAGAGTTTTCTAGTGGTCTCTAGAGAGCAGAGCCTGAGGCAAGTGTTAGAGCGCTAACATTTTATTTGGGAGGCACAAACTTAGGGCTATGAGGAAAAAACAGAAGTGAGGCAAAGAAGGATGTGAAACACTAGGATGCCGTGTATGACACTGGTGAGCACTTCCCAGTGAAACTTAATGAAATAGTGCAGGTCAGTCAGCAGGTGTATTTCCTTGGCATGTGGGACTTTGTAGAAGGACTGGAAGAGAAACTACAGTTGAAGGAGAAACCACACCTTATAGTTGTCCCCAGAAGAGATTATGGTTGGGGAGTTTAATGGCTAGCCCCCTTCTTTCTCCCATTTTTTTGTTGGTTAAAGTTCATTTCTTGGGCTGCTAATCTTCTTGTATTGCTTTGTGCTTGGAAGAGGAGCTTTCTTTTCCGACAGACCCCTGCTATGATGACCTGCATATGTACCCATCTTTGTGGCTTGCCTCTCTCCACACTTGACTTCGATGTGTGGTTGCTGCCACCAATGGCAATCTTGGAAAATTTACTTAGGTCATTCATTGTCAAATTGGTCATTCTTCCAGTTACTTTCCTTCTGACTACAGGCTTTACTTGTAGAAACTTCATTTTTCTCTTTCTCTCTCTTTTATTATATTATATAATATATATATTACATTTTATTATTTATTTATATTTAATAATAGATAACAAATATTTATAAAATAAAAATTTTATAAAATAAATAATAAATATAAATATTTATATTTCTTATATTATATATATTACACTTTATTTTATAACATGTATTATTTGCCCCAGGGGTACAGGTCTGAATCATCAGGCTTGCACATTTCACAGCACTCACCATAGCACATACCTTCCTCAGTGTCCATGACCCAGCCACCCTACCCTACCCCCCTACCTCCCAGCAACCCTGTTTGTTTCATGAGATTAAGAGTCTCTTATGATTTATCTCTCTCTTTATCCCATCTTGTTTCATTTTTTCCCTCCCTACCTACATGACCCCCACCCTAATGCTCAAATTCCTCATATCAGAGAGATCATATGATAATTGTCTTTCTCTGATTGACTTATTTTGCTTAGCATAATACCCTCTAGTTACATCCACATTGTTGCAAATGGCCAGATTTTATTTTTTGATGGCTGCATAGTATTCCATTGTATATACATACCGCATCTTCTTTATCCATTCATCGTTGATGGACATCTAGGTTCTTTCCATAGTTTGGCTATTGTGGACACTGCTGCTATAAACTCTTGGGTGCATGTGCCCCTTTGGATCACTACATTTGTATCTTTAGGGTAAATACCCAATAGTGTGATTGCTGGGTCATAGGGTAGCTCTATTTTAACTTTTTGAGGACCTTCCATACTGTTTTCCAGAGTGGTTGCACCAGCTTGCATTTCCACCAGCAGTGTAGGTGGGTTCCCATTTCTCTGCATCCTCACCAACATTTATCATTTCCTGACTTGTTAATTTTAGCCATTCTGACTGGTGTGAGGTGGTATCTCACTATGGTTTTGATTTGTATTTCCCTGATGCTGAGTGATGTTGAGCACTTTTTCATGTGTCTCTTGGCCATTTGGATGTCTTCTTTGCAGAAATGTCTGTTCCTGTCTTCTGCCCATTTCTTGATTAGATTATTGTTCTTTGGGTGTTGAGTTTGATAAGTTCTTTATAGATTTTGGATACTAGCCCTTTATTTGATATGTCATTTGCAAATATCTTCTTCCATTCTCTCAGTTGTCTTTTGGTTTTGCTAACTGTTTCCTTTGCTGTGCAAAAGATTTTGATCTTGATGAAATCCCAACAGTTTCATTTTTGCCCTTGCTTCCCTTGCTTTTGGTGATATTTTAGGAAGAAGTTTCTGTGGCAGAGGTTGAAGAGGTTGCTGTGCTCACCTCAAGGATTTTGATGGGTTCCTGTCTCACATTGAGGTCTTACGTCCATTTTGAGTCTATTTTTGTGTGTGGTGTAAGGAAATGGCCTAGTTTCATTCTTCTGAATGTGGCTGTCCAATTTTCCCAACACCATTTGTTGAAGAGACTGTCTTTTTTCCACTGGACATTCTTTCCTGCTTTGTCAAAGATTAGTTGACCATAAAGTTGAGGGTCGATTTCTGGGCTCTCTATTCTGTTCCATGTCTGTTTTTGTGTCAGTACCACACTGTCGTGATGATTACAGCTTTGTAATAGAGCTTGAAGTCTGGAACTGTGATGCTGCCAATTTTGGTTTTCTTTTCCACTTTCCTCTGGCTATTCGGGGTCTTTTCTAGTTCCATATAAATTTTAGGATTATTTGTTCCATTTCTTTGAAAAAAATTGACATTACTTTGATAAGGATTGCATTAAATGTGCAGATTGCCATAGGTATCATAGACATTTTCACAATATTTGTTTTTCCAATCTATGAGCATGGAATGTTTTTCCATTTCTTTGTGACTTCCTCAATTTCTTTCATGAGTACTTTATAGTTTTCTGAGTACAGATTTTTTGCCTCTTTGGTTAGGCTTATTCCTAGGTATCTTATGATTTTGGGTGTAATTGTAAAGGGGATTGATGCCTTAATTCCTCTTTTTTCTGTCTTGCTGTTGGTGTATAGAAATGCAACTGATTTCTGTGCATTGATTTTATATCTTGACACTTTACTGAATTCCTGTATAAGTTCTAGCAGTTTTCGAGTGGAGTCTTTTGGGTTTTCCATATAAAGTATCATATCATCTGCATAGAGTGAGAGTTTGAGCTCTTTGCTGATTTGGATGCCTTTTATTTCTTTTTGTTGTCTGATTGCTGAGGCTAGGACTTCTAGTACTGTGTTGAATAGCAGTGGTAATAGTGGACATCCCTGCCATGTTCCTGACCTCAGGGGAAAAGTTCCCAGCTTTTCCCCATTGAGAATGATGTTTGCTGTGGGTTTTTCACAGATGGCTTTGATGATACTGAGGTATATACCCTCTATCCCTATACGGTGAAGGGTTTTGATCAAGAAAGGATGCTGTACTTTGTCAAATGCTTTTTCAGCATCTATTGGAGTATCATATGGTTCTTGTTCTTTCTTTTATTAATGTATTGTATCACATTGATTGATTTGTGGATGTTGAACCAACCTTGCAGCCCAGGGATAAATCCCATTTGGTCATGGTGGATAATCCTTTTAATGTACTGTTGGATTGTATTGGATAGTATTTTGGTGAGAATTTTTGCATCCATGTTCATCAAGAATATTGGTCTGTAATTCTCCTTTCTGATGGGGTCTTTGGTTTTAGGATCAAGGTAATGCTGGCCTCATGAAATGAGTTTGGAAGTTTTCCATCATTTCTATTTTTTGGAACAGTATCTGGAGAATAGGTATTAATTCTTCTTTAAATGTTTGGTAGAATTCCCCTGGGAAGCCATCTGGCCCTGGGCTCTTGTTTGTTGGGAGATTTTTGATGACTGTTTCAGTCTCCTTACTGGTTATGGGTCTGTTCAGGTTTTCTATTTCTTACTGGTTCTAGTAGTTTTTATGTCTCTAGGAATGCATCAATTTCTTCCAGATTGTCAAATTTGCTGTTGTATAGTTGCTTATTATATGTTCTTAAAAATTTGTATTTCTTTGGTGTTGGTTGTGGTCTCTCCTCTTTCATTCATGATTTTATTAATTTGGGGCCTTTCTCTTTTCTTTTTGATAAGTCTGGCTAGGGGTTTATCAATCTTATTAATCCTTCCAAAGAATGAGCTCCTAGTTTTGTTGATTTGTCCTACTGTTCTTTTGGTTTCTATTTTATTAATTTCTGCTCTGATCTTTATTATTTCTCTTCTCCTGCTGGGTTTAGGCTTTCTTTGCTGTTCTTTCTCCAGCTCCTTTAGGTGTAGGGTTAGGCTGTGTACTTGAGACCTGTCTTGTTTCTTGAGAAAGGCTTGTATTGCTATATACTTTTCTCTCAGGACTGCCTTTGCTGTGTTCCAAAGATTTTGAACAGTTGTTATCATTTTCATTTGTTTCCATGAATTTTTAAAATTCTTTTTAAATTTTCTGGTTGACCCATTCATTCTTTAGTAGGATGCTCTTTAGCCTCCATGTCTTTGAGTTCTTTCCAACTTTTCTCTTGTGGTTGAGTTCTAGTTTCAAAGCATTGTGATCTGAAAATATGCAGGGAATGATCCCAGTCTTTTGGTACTGGTTGAGAACTGATTTGTGACACAGGATGTGATCTTTCTGTAGAATGTTCCATGTGCACTAGAGGAGAATGTGTATTCTATTGTTTTGGGATGGAATGTTCTAAATATATCTGTGATGTCCATCTGGTCCAGTGTGTCATTTAAAGCCTTTATTTCCTGTTGATGTTTTGCTTAGATGATCTGTCCATTTCAGTGAGGAGGGTATTAAAATCCCTTACTATTATTGTATTATTGTTGATGTGTTTCTTGATTTTGTTATTAATTGGTTTATATAGTTGGCTGCTCCCATGTTAGGGGCATAGATATTTGAAATTTTTAGATCTTCTTGTTGGACAGATCTTTTAAGTATGATATAGTATCCTTCCTCATCTCTTATTATGGTCTTTGGCTTAAAATTTAATTTATCTGATATAAGGATTGCCACCCCAGCTTTCTTTTGATGTCCATTAGCATGGTAAATTGTTTTCTACCCCCTCACTTTAAATCTGGAGGTGTCTTTGGGCCTAAAATGAGTTTCTTATGTAGACAGCATATCAATGGATCTTGTTTCTTTTTTTTAAATCCATTCTGATACCCCATGTCTTTTGATTGGGGTATTTAGCCCATTGACATTCAGGGTAACTGTTGAGAGATATGAATTTAATGCCATTGAATTGCCTGTAAGGTGACTGTTACTGTATATTGTCTCTGTTCCTTTCTGGTCTACTACTTTTAGGCTTTCTCTCTCCTTTCAATATTTCCTGTAGGGCTGATTTGGTGTTTGTAAATTCTTTTAATTTTTGTTTTCCTAGAAGCTTTTTATCTCTCCTTCTATTTTCAGTGATAGCCTAGCTGGATATAGTATTCTTGGCTGCATATTTTTCTTGTTTAGTGCTCTGAATATATCATGCCAGTCCTTTCTGGCCTGCCAGGTCTCTGTGTATAGGTCTGCTGCCAATCTAATATTTCTACCATTGCATGTTACAGAGCTCTTGTCCTGAGCTGCTTTCAGGATTTTCTCTCTGTCTCTGAGACTTGTAAGTTTTACTATTAGATGATGGGGTGTTGACCTATTTTTATTGATTTTGAGGGGGATTCTCTGTGCTTCTTGGATTTTGATGCTTGTTCCCTTTGCCAAATTAGGGAGAGTCTCTGCTATAATTTTCTCCCATATACCTTCTGCCTCTTTCTCTCTTTCTTCTTCTTCTGGCATCCCAGTTATTCTAGTATTGTTTCACCTTATGGTATCACTTATCTCTTTAATTCTCCCCTCATGGTCTGGTCAGGTAATTGTTTGTCTCTCTTTTGTTCAGCTTCTTTATTCCCCATTATTTGGGGAATTATTTGGGCTTCTATATCACTTCTGCCTCATTTATCCTAGCAGTAAGAGCCTCCAGTTTTGATTGCACCTCATTAATAGCTTTTTTGATTCCAACTTGGGTAGATTTTAGTTCTTTTATTTCTCCAGAATGGAATTCTCTAATATCTTCCATGCTTTTTTCAAACCCAGCTAGCACTTTGATAATTGTCATTCTGAACTCTAGTTCTGACATATTACTAATGTCTGTATGGATTAGCTCCCTAGCCATTGGTACTGCCTCTTGTTTTTTTTTTTTTTTTTTTTTTGTGGTGAGTTTTTCTGCCTTTTCATTTTATCCAGATAAAAATAGATGAATGAGAGAACAAACTATTAAAGGGGTAGCAATGACCCCAGAAAAATATACACTAAGAAAATCAGAAGAGACCTGAAACTGGGGGAAAAAAAAGGGGGAAAAGAAAGGGGGAAAAAAAAGAAAAAATATATTAGACTGGTGAATAGAACAGAGCCACACACTTGATTTTCGGTGTGTTTTGGACTGTTAGAAGAAACTACTTCCCAAAATTTTAAAGAGGAAAAACTTATATATATACAAAAATAAGGGTAAATAAGATGAAGGGATGGTATATGACTGTAAAGATGAAAATTAAAAAAGAGTCTAAAACAGAAATTGATAAAACTTTGGTTGAAAAAGAAAGGAAAAAAAAGAGGAAAGAATGCTATCAGGCTGGAGACTAGAACAAAGCCATGTGCTAGATTTAGGGTATATTTTGATCTATTAGAAGAAATTGTATCCAAAAATTTTAAAGAAATTGTATATGTATACAAAAAATAAGATTAAATACAATGAAGGGGTAAAATATGACTATAACAATGAAAATTAAAAAAGATTTTTAAAAAGGATTAATAAGATAGAATAGTTAAAAAATGTTAAAATAGGAAAGCGGAAAAATTAAAAAATAGAATAAGAAAAAAATAAAATTAAAAAAATTTAACTTTGAAAGACTAAAGGATCATAGGAAAAAAGCCACGAATTCTATGTGTTGCTTTCCCCTAGCTCTGGAGTTCTACAGTTCTCATTGATCACTGAACTTGGTCTTGGCTGGATGTTCTTGCTGATCTTCTGGGGGAGGGGCCTGTTTCATTGATTCTCAAATGTCTTTGCTGGAGGTGGAATTGCACTTCCCTTGCCAGGGACCAGGCTAAGTAACCTGCTCGGTTTTGGTCTCAGTAGCTTTTGTTTCCTGAACACTTTCTGTAGAGCTTTGGAGGACAGGAATGAAAATGGCAGCCTCCCAATGTTGGCCCTGTAGGAGCTGAGAGCTCAGGGCCCCACTCCTCAGTACACCTTCAGAGAAAAGCAGTTAATTCCTCCCATCTCCCTGGTCTCTGGCTGCATTCTGAGCTTACCCGGCCTGTGATGGAGTGTTTCTATCTCTGGTGCACTGCCCTGTTTGGAGTCTCCAAACCCAGCAGATTCCTGCTGCATGCTCCCTTGCTGCTCCTCTCATAGGAGGAAGGTGAGTCTCCCTGGATCTATTGCTTGTTGGGTCCTGCTCAAAGAGCTGTGGTCCGACTGTGCCATGGATCATGGTTTAAGGTAACCCCAAGCTGAGAGCCCACTGCTCAGCTCTGTTTCTGCACCCAGTTTCCCCACTCTGATACCTGGAAGCTCTGCCACATTCACACACCCCTGGTCTTTCTGTGACCCCATGGGTCCTGAGACCACATGTCCCTGCAAGGGCTCCACTACTGCTTAGCCTCTGGAGTGATGTCCTTCAGTGGAACAGACTTCTAAAAGTTCTGGTTTTGTGCTCTGCTGCTTTACCATTTGTCGGGAGCTGCCCCCCCTCCTCCGTGGTCTGCCTCGGATTCACTTCTCTGCACGTCCTACCCTCCTGAAAGTGGTCGATTTTCTGTTCCTAGGATTTCTGCTCTTCTTCTGTTCTCTCTGCTGTTGAGTTTGTAGGTGTTCAGAATGGTTTGATAACTATCTAGTTGAACTCCTGGGATGTGATGATATTTAGGTCTACTCCTCTGCCATCTTGTTCCTCTACCAGTGATTTTTATCTCTTTTATAATCAAGTTTCCATCCTGTATCCCAGATCCATAGTTAGTTCTATGCTCTCATCCCCGCATCTGTTCCCTTATAACCAAGGTGGGATTTTTTTTTTTTTAAAGATTTTTATTTATTTGACAGAGAGAGAGAGAAAAAGAGAAAGCACAAGGAGGGGGAGTTGCAGGGGGAGAGGGAGAAACAGGCTCCCCACTGAATAGGGAGTCCATGTGGGGCTTGATCCCAGGGCCCTGGGATCATGACCTGAGCTGAAGGTGGATGCTTAACTGACTGAGTCACCCAGGCGTGCCTAACATGGGTGGGATTTATAAGGAAGTAGATTTGAAATTAATATAATTGTAATTCAACCCCAAGCTGGGCCTCATGTGAGCTAGCCGTGGCAGAGAATTGCACTCTGAGGAACACCATCCAGCAACCAAAAGCAATTAAGTTAAATTAAAACTTTACTGGTATCTCTGGGAAGACTGTCAAGGGAAGTAAATATATTTTTAATGTATAGCAAGACTTGTTAAACTTTTCCCATCTCTGGTATATTCCATATCTTCCATTCCCCACCCTACCAAACTCTCTCCTTCACTCTGATTCTAAACTGAGCATTTGCCCATCACTCTGCCTTAGTGAGTCCTGTATTTTCTTCCTCTTCCCCCTTTCCTTCTGCCTTGATTGTTTCCATGCCAACTTCTGATACATATATACCATTTTTGCATTTCCAGTTCTGTCCTTTTTCTCTCCATCATCCCAGAAATTAAGATTGCAAAGACAGAATTCTCCTTAAAAACGGTGAAGGAGGGGGACACTTGCACATGAATCATTTTTATTTTCATCATTTGAGAAAGAAGTTGCTAATGAGCAGAGCTGTTCAGCAATGAAATGGATTACTCCATTAGGCAGGGATTCTCCTGTCGCAGGGATAATTCAGATGAAGTCTAGAGAATCAGGGCTTGGGATATTGGGAGAAAGTTCTGGTTCTGGGCAATGTTGGGCCAGATGATTTATAAGCTCCCACCAAGTCCAAGATCCTAGGTTTAGATTTGTGTCCTGTAAACTCTGCCATAGTGTCAGGGTGGACTCCTGTCAGTTTCTCCCCCTCTTTAGAAATCTCTTTGCCAGGGATGGGGAACCTCAAACTCTGAGCTCACTCTAACTACACACACACACACACACACACACACACACATATATATATATTTACAATATACATATATATGTTATAAAAATGCAGTATTTTCTTATTTTTGTGACCTGAATTTATTTATTTAAAGATTTTATTTATACACTTTTTTATTTTAGAGAAAGAGGGAGAGCGAGTGTGTGGGGGAGAAGCAGAGGGAAAAGGACAAGCAGACCCCCTGCTTCCCTGCTGAGCATAGAGCCTGATGGGGCATGACTCTGAGGCCATGACCTGAGTTGAAATCAAAAGTGAGATGACCAACCAACTGAGCCACTCAGGCACCCCTAAATTGAATTTATTTATGTATTTTTTTTGCATCCTGACTTAAAAAAAATTGAGCTATCACTCCCAACTACATGCCACAGAATCATGTAAATCACTGAAGAAATTGTATTGGATGGGATAAGTAAAGAGAGACAATGTCAAATTAGAAAACAAAACATGCTTCCACATCTTACAGGATTGCTAGAGGTAGGCTCGATTTACTGAAAATGAGGTTTCACGTTCCCTATTCACAATTTTAAAATGGAGAAAGTTGAAAATTTTCTCTTTTCTCCAAAACCAGCTAAGCAATAAAGTCAGCTGAGTGAGATTGCTGTGTGTGGTCCTTGATTGCATCCGGGGGGGGGGGGGTGGTGGTTCTTGGTAGTAAAAAGGTTCTGTCCATTTATTAGGGAGGGTGTTAAAGACAAAATCAGGGAGGCGGGGGGGCTGATGCATAGTTGGACAGACAGGAGAAGGGAAATGGTGAATCTCTCCTCTGAGGTCCATAGTCCTTTGGAGAAGAAAGGGATCAGTACCACAGAGACCCACATGCTTCACAATGAAAGCGTAAGTAAAGATGAAATGGAAAATCTGCCTCATTAAAGCCCAGCTCCTCAAAGTGTTAGACTCCCGGTTTTGCCTCTGTGTTGGGCCCGTATGTAGCCACCAGGCTGGCCGTTTGCTGATCCTTTTTGGGAATGAGACTGTGACTGAGAAAGCTATCCCACCTCAGAGCAGTCAAAGGATGGTGGCCTTCTGGACAAGTATGTATCAAACCAACTTGCTTCTTCTTTTTGGCACCTACATACATGGCGACACATCATTTCTTGTTGCAGGGAACATTAGCACTGCTCAGGGAGATGGGAAGAGAAGGGGACACGAAGGGAGAGATGAGGAACTCTGCCTTGCTTCCTGCATTCAGTGGAAAGGGTCAGATGGCACCACTGGGCAAGCTGTTGTACTTGAGATGTGGAATGTCCCATGGGGGAGGGCACGTGTGGATGGGGGTTTGGGTGTTGTGACAGGGTGACAAGAAATTTGAGCCTGACTCTAGAGATGGTGCCCGAGCTAATGAGAGCACACAAGGATAGGTGACATGTACAGAAGACATGATGTCATCGGCTTTCATGTCATTGCAGGGCAACAAAAGGAGACTCCCTGACCCTTCTTCCCCTGGCGGACGCTGGGGGACTTCTGTGGGCTTCGCCCTCCTCTCTGTAAGTGGGAACACTAATCCCAGCCTCATGTCCTTCCTGGCCCTGTCCCTGGGATTCTCTCATTCAGAAGGAATTTACCAAGCTCTGACCACACATTCAGTGCTGGGCTGGACACATCAGGGAATAGGGAACAAGGTTAATTCTCAGTCTTTATCCTTAAAGAACTAACAGATGTGAAAGACTTTATAGAGCTGTTAGGGGTGTCAGTAGATGAGTTCTGTGGCACTGGGTTGGAGATTATCTGCCTCGCCAGGCTTCAGGTTTACTGACTGGGCTGGAGCACCCCTTCTCTGGGCCTCACCTATAGAACAACAGTGTGGGGATAGGTGCCCTGGGGCGGGGGTGGGGGCCTCTCTTCCACTTCTGGCCTATATGAATCTTCTGACTGCTCACCTCTTTTTTTTTTTTTTTTAAAGATTTTATTTATTTATTTGTTAGAGAGAGAGAGAGAGCACAGGCAGACAGAGAGGCAGGCAGAGGCAGAGGGAGAAGCAGTCTCCCTGCTGAGCAAGGAGCCCGATATGGGACTTGATCCCAGGACGCTGGGATCATGACCTGAGCCGAAGGCAGCTGCTTAACCAACTGAGCCACCCAGGCGTCCCCATGACTGCTCACCTCTTGTGAGGTCTGACTGCTTACCTCTTGTGAGGTCAAGTAGGAACCACAGTGGATGGCCAGGAAGTACTAGGGTTTTGCTTACACCAAAGCCAAATTGTCTTTCCTGACCCCAAAACAAACAGTTCTGCAAAGGGCCATGACCTTTCAAGTTCGAGAAGCATGAAAGTAGTCCTATTGTCTTGACTACAGGTCAGGTATCAGGAGGGTACTGAGGCCATGGGTCTGTCCTAATAGGAAAGGGGTGTGAGTCAAAGCTGCTGGCTTCTGCTGCCCCAGGACAGGAAAGCAGGTCCCCGCCTGCATCCTAGGGAGGGTGTACCCTGCTGGGTACCTCTGCCCTCCATCCAGAAACAGCCTCCGTTGTTTTGCTCCTTAGAGGTCTGATCAAAGCAGCTTTAGACTCTCGGAGCCTTTCTGTGGTCAAATGTTTTCATTTTTCTCTTGGCTGGCTTCCTGGTGCTGTCGTTTCGTTCCTGTGGGTAGGCTTACGTTTCAGGAGCGTCCCGCTAGCTCTGTGGGTCTTCTCCACAAGCCATTTAAGTGGCTAGTCAAGGCTGTTTCACAGACTGGAACCCACAGTGCCACTGATCCACAAGCCAGAGGCAAATTCCTGCACCTCGCCTTCTGACAGCTTTTGCAGTCTGGCTAAAATGTAAGATCTGCCTGCTTCCCCATTTTAAGACAGTGTAAAGAAAAACAGGTGCCTGCTGGTCTAGTCACATCCCCTATAAAACGGCTGGAGTCTCTGTGTTTTGTGGGAAAACAGCAGAGGGGGGTTGGACTAATTAGCTTCCTCCCAGGAATCTGATTAAGGGAAGGCTGAGCAGTGTGGGAAAGAAAAGTGAATGGCCACCCAGGGCTGTCACCAGCGAGAGCCAAGCCATTTGACAGGCGGAGTGAGCTTCCGGGCTTGGACACGTTCAGCCAGAGGCTGGGCAGCCACTCTGGGGAAAAGAGTACACCTTTGGGCAACCACTCTGGGGAAAAGAGTACACAAAGGTGACTGATGGACTTGGCCAAGTTTGGAGCAGGGGACCCCGAAGGTTTGCAGAGGCTCTGAAATTGACTCGCGAAGCTGAAATATAGGAGAAGGCAGCATTAAGTACCTCTACTCTTTTTATGTTTTCCGAGTGTCTTTTTTTTATATGATAACATACACATAACATAAAATTTGCCATTTTAATCATTTTTACGTGTACCCTTCAGTGATGTTCATTGCGTTCGCATTGCTGTAAAGCTATCGCTACCATCCATCTCCAGAACTTTTTTTTAATCTTCCCAAACCGAAACTCTACACCGATTAAACAATTACTCCTCACATCCCCCTCCCCCAGCCCCTGGCAACTACCTTTCTCCTTTCTCCCTCCATGCAATTGACTGCTGTAGGCACCTCACATAAGCAGAAGCATCCACTGTTCGTCCATTTGTGTCTGGCTTATAGTCACATAGCGTTATGTCTTCAAGGTTCATCCGTGTTGTAGCATATGTCAAAATTCCATTCCTTCTTGGGGAGCCTGTGTGGCTCAGTGGGTTGAAGCCTCTGCCTTCGGCTCGGGTCATGATCTCAGGGTCCTGGGATCGAGCCCCACAAGGAGCTCTCTGCTCTGAGCTTGCTGCCCTCTCTCTCTCTGCCTGCCTCTCTGCCTACTTGTAATCTCTCTCTCTGTCAAATAAATAAATAAAATCTTTTTTTTTTTAAAAGACACCATTTTTTTTTTTTAATATTTATTTATTAGAGAGAGCAAGCACAGGCAGACAGAGTGGCAGGTAGAGGCAGAGGGAGATGGAGAAGCAGGCTCCCTGCCGAGCAAGGAGCCCGATGTGGGACTCGATCCCAGGACGCCGGGATCATGACCTGAGCTGAAGGCAGCTGCTTAACCAACTGAGCCACTCAGGCGTCCCAATAAATAAAATCTTAAAAAAAATTCCATTCCTTCTTAAGAAATAGACATTGTACATATAAAGTGCGTTGTGTTCATTCATTCCTTGGTTGACGGACATTTGGGTGGTTTCCACCTTTCGGCAATTGTGAATAGTGCTGCTGGGAACGTGGATGTAGGCGTATCTGTTCGAGTCCCACTTCCAGTCACTCTGAGTTTTTACACAGAATCAAAAGTGCTAGATCATGTGGTAATTCTCTGTCTCCACACCATATGATTGTACCATTTCACATCCCTACCATGAAGTCCTAGGAGTTTGGTGCCTTTCCTCCTAAGAAGCCACTTCTTTTTGGTCTCCTAGCCCCCAGAGGGTGTGTGGGCAGGAGATACACCAGTGGGCTTGAACCATCCGAGAAGAAAGGGGGATTTTATCTGTCTGGTCTCAGATGCCAGGAAGCTGGAAATGTAAATGACCCTGGGGAGGTGTCAATTCCAATCAGTAACTGGACCGAACTAAGCATTTAACAGGAAAGATACAGTCACCTTTTTCCAAAGGTAAAAGAATGGAGATGTGAGTCTTTGTTCCTGTGTTAGAAATCAGGCTGAAGGAGAGTTTGTAGCAATTTAAGGCGAGGTCTGTTGAATTTAGGAGTCTCTTTGAGAGCAGGTACCGGAGTCCATGTTTCTCTCTTATCTCCTCCAGGCTCCTAACAGACAAATGCATCTTCACGATGTGGCCTTTGTTGAGCACTTACTATGAGCCAAGCCTTCTAAGAACTTTCTGTTCATTTTCTCATTAGTCTTCTGGTCCATTAACATCTGGAAGGCTTAGGTCCTGAGAATCACCAAATTCAAAAATACCACTGTCGTGTACCCTTCTCTCCCATAAAGTGCAGTAAAGCACAACCAGAAGTTGGATTGAGCATTAAGGCCTTTAATGAGCATGTGGCCATCAGGGGATAGTTAGTGTCCATGGAGATTTGGAGCCTGAGCCCAGGCTCTGTGTGGCTCTGTGCTCTGGGCCTTTCATTTTGCTGCTTAATGAATCCTCCCTGATTATCTTGTTTCTGTGGTGACTCAAGGTTATATCAATTAGTCCTTCAGAGCCTAGGTCTTCTGCATAATTGTCAACTTAAATTAAGACAAATAAGTAAGTAGCGGGTTTACTCTGGTCTCTCCCTCTTGGGCCAGGAAGGGGAGACAGACCTGCCTTTTGAGGCCCAGAAGGGAGAAGGGTTTCTCTTGGTTTCTGGATAGGTCCACCCACATGTGGCACCCCATGCCTTAGTGGATGTGGTCCATCTTCTCTCTTCCTCTTCAGCCCTGACCTTCACCCTTTCTCTTTGAGTGAGTCTCCCAAAGGCATCAAAAACCTGTCTTCCTATCATCTTGCCTTGTCCTCTGCCCACAGGCTCTGGGGCATCTTGGCCACCCAAGCCTTTAACCTTTCATCTTTGATTGTTTCTTATTTTAGTCTGTCCCTTTCAGAACAGGCTGGTGGTTCTATCTCTGGGATCTGACCTTCTTGAGCCATTGGCACAGCCAAGTCTCCCTTGGCAGGCAGGCTCTGATGGTTTCACATGCTGATTTCTGGAGCAGCCTCCTTCCTAGTGAACCTTTCCCACCTGCAGCCCCATGCCTCCCGGCACATTCTGTACCCAACCGCTAGGCTAATTTTCTCTGAGTACTATTTTGATTTTGTCACTCGTCCATTCAGAAATCCGCGGGAGCTCCCATTTGCTTCCCACCTTTAATCTAAACTCCCCAGCATGGGTTTTAAGACCTTTGCAAACTCACGTTTAACTGCCCTCATCTCCTGCAACCTCCTGGCTGCTCATCTTTGTGCTAGCCTGACACAATGCACATAAATTGCTAGCTTTGGGTCATGACTCTGCTCTTGCCCCTCAGATTGATGTCTGTCCCCACTGACACAGCAGAGATGTGTGAGGAAGCCCCTCACACATATAACAGTTGTTTGGCGTTATAACCCTGCCTCTTATGCAATGCCTGTCACATAGTAGGTGCTCAGTAAATATTAGTTGAATGAATGAAAGTTAAAGATATCTTTCCTTGAATAACACTACTTGGGTTAATCAGCAAAGACAGAAAAGACTGTGCTAAGTACTTAGGACATGCAATGAGTAAGCTCATGCTTGAGGAACTCACAGTCCTATAGACCTATAGAGAAATAATAGATATTTCCTTGATTCTCTGATTGATTATCAGGTGCAATGTTAATTTAAAAACAGATTTTCGTACAAAAGAACTGCGACCAGGTTAGTTATACACAGTGTGTTGTTAAGCTTTGATTTTGGAAATAATACATATCTTAGAATGGGGAAAATAAAGTGTTGTAACACAGAGCTTTAGGTCCTATAGTAGAGGGAGGTGCAAAATGCAAGGGAAGGATGCTATTGACTACGTGACTGGTTTGCCAGGAAGAGCACGGAGGGAGGGAGGGAAAGGAGGTAGGTTTTATTTCAAAAACTGGCATCTCTGGCCCTTCAGAACCGTGTGGCCTGAGACAAATGACTTAATCTCTTTCAGCCAAGCGTCCCCTTCTGTGAATTACAGATAATAACAGAACCTACCTAGTCCCCTGTATTTTACTTCCATCTGCTGAGCATCTACTATGCACCCAGCCTGGGCCAAGTGCTTGAACTATGTTATATAATCCTCACTTGTAGGTCTTGTTCATTCAATCCCGGCACAGAGGAAACACTTAACTAATGGGTCTGTTTAGTGAATATCAGTTTTGGTGGTTGTTGATGTTGTAGTGTCTGCCTGCTATGGTATTCATTCACTTGTTTTTGGGAACCGTCCTCAGAATTCCCTTTGATGAAACCCCTCTCTCACTGTCTGTCCATATCAGTGTGGCTGCTCCCTCTGCCCCTACTTGTGGGACCCAGACAGGGGCATATGGCCCAGGCTAGGCCAGTGAGACCATTGACTTCTGCTGCACAATGACTTGTTCAGAGATGGTGCCTGGTGCCTGAGCCCAGCCAGTCAGAACCGTAAAGAGGACCCCTCTCTCTGCTGGGACTGCTGTGCTGGCGGGATGTGAGCTCGAGGCCAAAGATGGGCATCTGGCTGAGGCAGCCTGGGCACCTGTCTGAGAGTGGGGCTGGCAGGGAGGAGATGGACCCTGTTTGAGCATTTGGATCTGGCTGTACCTGTTCATGCGGAAGCCTTTGGCAGGCCCAGACAGCTGTTACTGGAACCAATGCAGTCCCCTTTTTGATTTTTTTTTTTTCTTAAACTGGTTTTGGTTAGAATTCTCTATTTTACATTGAAAAGTCTGCTCTGACCCAGACAGAAATTGTGATGATAATAATAGGAGGGTGAGAGGCTCCCTGTTGCCTGAGTATTGGGGTGTGTGTGTGTGTGTGTGTGTGTGTGTGTATGTAACTGAGCCCACATTTGGCACTTGAATATCTAACTACACAAAACTGGAGACATATGTTAAAAGCATGGGGCATGTGATAGGTGCTGCAGGACTCCAGGGGAGGGTGGGAGCTTGCTGCGTGGCTATGTTGAAGGCCGGAGCCTGCGGGAGCCTGTGGGGAGACTGTGGAGCCTTTGGGGGTCTGTGGGGAGACTGTCGCCAGCAAGGAGGAAGGGGAGGGGCTGTAGGTAGGTGGTAAGCAATGTGGACAGAAGGCCATGCAAGTGTGGTCAGGACGAAGGGAGTAGATCAGCCTGGCTATTTTGCTTAGGGAAGGAGGACATAGTAGGCAGAATGGTCTGGGAGCTGACATCCCGGGCTTTGGGGTTCAGACCTGGGAGGTGGGGGCCATACCTCTCTCCCCAGCAGCCCCATTACTGAAGCACCTTGTTTTACTCTCTGGAGTGGGATTCCTTGGCAGTGGAGGATATGTTTTCTTCAGTCTTCCAATGTGACTTTCACTTTTCTACATGAGACTATGTGCCCCTTCCTGGCAAGGAGCACTTCTGCCTCTTGGTTTTCTCTCATTTTAGCCTAGTGGTCCTGCGCTCAGCCTGTGGTGATGTGGTCTGCCTGGGTGTGAATCCTGGCCCTGAACTTACCATCCATGGCCGCTTGGGCCAGTCAATCACTCTCTTTGTGCCTCAGTTCCCTCATCTGTAAAATGGGAATAACAGTGGTATCTACCTCAGAGGGTTGCTGGGAAGTTGAAATGAGTCAGGGAACATTCCAGTGTTGAGAACAATGCTCGGCACAGAATAATGTTATTGAAGTGTAAGAGACTCATCATTATTTTTGTTATCATTTGTTCCATTCCACGATGCTTTTTTTTAATGTAGACTGTGGCCTAAAGCTGGTGCTCAGTGATCTAATTTTCCAAACGTGGAAGCCTGGGTGCACATGGTTGTGTCTTGCCTGAGGCACGAACTGACCAGGGCAGAAGCAGCACACAGCAGCCGTTGCCTGGAGAATCTCAACATTTCTAGCCAGATCTGGATTGTGGGTGTACCTGGTTGTCCCTTGGTTATTTTTATTTTTATTTTTTTTAATTTTTTAAAGATTTTATTTATTTATTTGACAGACAGAGAGCACAAGTAGGCAGAGAGGCAGGCACAGAGAAGAGGAGGAAGCAGGCTCTCTGCTCTCTGATCCCAGGACCCTGGGATCAAGACCTGAGCCGAAGGCAGAGGCTTTAACCCACTGAGCCACCCAGGTGCCCCTCTTGGTTATTTTTTCTTGACCACCCTGCCCACTTCCCCCTAGCATTCTTTGGGGGAGGGGTCTATCGTTGGCCTCATCCCCTGGGGATCCTGACGTGGCAGGGGCCCTGACTGGCATGGCCGTGAAATTCCCCACTGCCCAGTCTTGCCTTGACTTTCCTTTGTTACTTGGGCTTCTTTTATTTTGATTCTAGGAGCATCTGCTTGCAGGATTTCCGACACCCCTGGGCCCTCAGAGCTATGGGGTCCCACGAACGTACGGTCCCTCCGTTACTACACCGAAAGACGATTTACCTAACAGATGGGATCTTTGAATATTTATGTCTGGACACATCTGTTCTGGACTTGAAAGTTTAATAAAGCTTTTCATTTTCTGAAGCGCTGGTGAAGCCTGTCTGTGGTGAGCTGACAGCCCCATGGGTCAGCAACTCAGCAGTGACTCTGGGGCATAGGGGTATCGCTTGGACACCCCATTTGGCAGGCAGCCAGGCTCCCAACCGCTATTCCTTTCTGCTGCAACAGGAGGAAATGGCCAAGGGGCCAGGGGCAGGCAGTGAGCTGCTATATCAGGGGACCCATTGAATACATTTACAGAGAGGACAGTGTCAATGATTATTTGCAAAGGGGAACCATGTTTTCTTGATCTTCCCTGGGAAGATGGGTATCCTGGTGGGGGTGAAGGATGGGCAGTCTGGACTGTCTGGGTCTTTGCCCCCTGGGCATACTAAGGCTCTTGGGGGGGGCAGTCTAGGTGGATGTGTAGATAGGGGGAGGCTTTACCGTTACTCTCAAAGGTGGGCTATGGGGGTGTTCGTGTTGAGTACCTTCAGCTTCCTTAGTTCTTGCTGCACCATCCCCTTTTCTCCTGACGTTGGTGGCATTCTGTAATGTCCCCACCCCCATGTTGCAGGAATTCTCTGCCTTTAGATCCCGTGGCTCATGCTCACACTGCTTTGCAGAATGAAGAGGTGGACCGAAGGAGAGTGATGGACAGCAAAGCAAAGTTTATTGAGTAATAGTATAAACCTCCTGGAGAGGGATAGGGGCCCAAGAGGGTTGCCCCAGAATTTCTAAGTTTAGGGGTTTTTATGAGCTCTTTTGTGGAACTATCTTAAGCAATCAGGGTGTGCTGTGTCATGCCAATCAGGGCTTTAATCATGTATCTGCCTACCTCTTGGGTTAATGTCAATGTGCTGATGATCTTTTTTTCTGACATCTGGGGGCTTATGTCTTAACTGCCTCTTGTCCATGATAGTGACAAATTGTCTTCTTAATTGTCTTCTTTTAGGATGTTTTGCAGAAGTTATTTCTGCAAAGGCTGCAAAGCAGAATGTTAGTGCATTTCTGTCTAAGCTGCAAAACAGCATGTCAGTGCTGTTTTCTCTTAGCTATCCTGACTTTGTATTTTCTTGTTGTCCTGACTACCTAACTATCCAACTAACTCCCAACACCCTCAGACTCTGTTGCAGTCCAAACAGACTCCCAAGAAAGAAAAATAATAACAAGAGTAACAATAACACACAATGCAAACATGCACTGAGTCCTTCTGAGCACCAAGAGCCATGCTACATGCTGTCTTCACTATCATGGCTAATTATCCCAACACTGAGGTACAACTCTTTTTTTTTTTTTTTTTAAGATTTTATTTATTTATTTGTCAGAGAGAGAGGGAGAGAGAGCAAACGAGCACAGGCAGACAGAGTGGCAGGCAGAGGCAGAGGGAGAAGCAGACTCCCTGCCGAGCAAGGAGCCTGATGTGGGACTCAATCCCAGGATGCTGGGATCATGACCTGAGCCGAAGGCAGCCGCTTAACCAACGCCACCCAGGCGTCCCTGAGGTACAACTCTTATTACTACCATATTACATGGGGATTTACTTGACTAGCCTAAGGCCATACAGTTACTAAGTGGGGCAGCCAGGATTCGAACCCAGCCCATCTTACACCAGAGGCTAACTCAGTGCTTTATTGCCTGCTGATTGGAATCTGCCAGCCAGCATTTTCTAAAATATGTTGTCTGGAACCTATGGTGTAATGATCAAATAACTCCAAATGCACCTTTCTCTCTCAGGCCAATTTATAATATACACCAACTTCTTAAAGGCTCTGAGGAGTCCTGCAATAAAGAATCTTTGTGTACCTCAGAATTTTCCAAGTTTCTTTAACAAAAAATCCCTCCTTTTCCTTAATACTAACTTACAAGGGTCCCATAGACCTAATATACTGCGAGATGCTTTGGGAAACACCATTGAAAATGAGTATTGGCTTAAAATATTACCTCTCCTAGGAATACTTGCATTTTAACAAAGTTCAAGGTTTTAAGTCTCAGAAAAGGTCAGTTCTAGGTAGAAACTGTATTAATGGAATTTTAGATCATCAGTGGACAGGGTTTTCTTGAGGGAGAAACTTCAAAAAGCCCTGGATTCCTGTCTGTATGAATTAAAAAATATTTTGAAACAGATTAAAACTTAAAGAACTTCATAAAAACAGTACAAAGAATTCCTATATAATTTTTACTCTGACTGTATGTACTCAGGTTTTACTAGTGTCTCAGGAACTTCAGTCATAGCACTGTCCCCAGTCTAGGATCACACATGGACTTGGTTGTCTTTCTTGACTCTTTTAATTTGGGACTGTTCCTCCTTTTCCTTTGATTTTCATGACTTTGAAAATTTTAAGGTTTATGGGCAGTTATTTTATAGAATGTCCTTCAGTTTGTGTTTATGCATTGTTTCCTCTCCATTAGGCCCAGACTGTGTGTTTTTGGCTAGAATATCCTAAATGCCATGCTCTTTTCATGGAAACCTCTCTAGTGCTCGGTGTGTGATGTCTGTTGGTCCTGTAAATGGTGATGTTAATTTTGATCACTTGCTTAAGATGGTGTCTGCAGGTTTCTCCATTTAAGGAGATCCATTCTCCCTTTTCCTATTTAATGAATGTTTTGTGGGGAGGTACTTTGGCACTGTATAAAATCCATTCCTCACTCCGTCTACACCCACTGGCTGTGGCGTCTCTTGATGTTTCTTGCATCTGAATTAATTGTTGCTATGGTTGTTGCCAAATGGTGAATTTCGAATACTGTGACTCCATCTTCATTTGGTGGTTGCCTTTCTGCTGCAAGGGAAACTTTTCTTCTTTGCATTTATTTATTTATTACAATTTCATATCTCTGTGGATTTATGGCTTCCTATTTTATTCAAAGCCTATAATCTGTTACTATCACTGTTTATTCTGATGCTTTAATTTTTCCAGATTTGGCCCAGTAGGGACCCATTCAAACTGGCTCCTATATTGTTTTAAAAAATCTCCATCATTCTTAAAGCACTTCCTTACTTTCTGGCAGCACATCTACTTTCTCTTCCCTTGCCCAAGAATCAGCCATATCTCCAAGAAACTCTGACTCCTTTCAGTGGGAATAGTATTTCCAAACTAAGATTTGGGCCAAAGGTATGCTCATGGCTAGTGGGATGGCACAGCTCTCAGGCTCCATCCGTGAACAGAGCTGGGAGATAACACAGTATATAATACACACAAATGTACGTCTATACTGAAAACCATGAGTTCATATCAATGCTTCTAATTACAATCCAACATCACAGAGTATATTCTAGTTTTTGCCCTTTCTATGTTTGCACCTACTTTTTGAATGTGAGAAACCAGGCTCCCCTTATTTTAGCCATCCTACATAGTTAATCTCCAGATCCTGTGACCCCCCCTCAACCCCACTTTGTGTGTGAACCCTGACACCAGCTTGACTCTGCCTTCTCCAGGTCTCCTGTCTCATTTGGGCCTGACTAATGGCACTTTTGATGAAGGAAGGTAAAAAGGAAGGAGGAAAGGAGGGAAGGTGGGAAGTAGGGAGAGAGGAAAGAAGGGAGGAAGCTGATAATTTTTTTTTTAAAGCAGAAAAAGGAAGGGAAGGAGAAAGCCATATGGATTTTACAACTTTTTTTAATGTTCAAAATGAAAAATATTTGTGTTTGTGGTAAACTCAAAATCATTTGATCCTCGAGATATTAATTCCAATGAGCAGAACGAAGAGGAAGTAGGAATTATATGGCCGTAGATTTCAACTCACTATGAGAAACATTTCTGAAAGTCAGAGCTGTTCAACATACAATGGCCTTGGTTGCAAAGGAGTGATCTCCCTGTCAACAGAGGAGTTCATTTAGAGACTGTAGGACCACCAGTCAGACTGACAGTGAAAAGATTTCTTGCCTTGGGAGAGAAATTGGGTTAATGTCTGTGGAGATCAGCACTGATGTGGTAATAATAGCATAGCTGGATGCCAGAACTGGATCAGATTACCCAAGGAGCAGGGACACCAAAGTCCCTCACGGGTGATTGAGGAGGCAGGCAGGGTTCCAGAAGGAGACTTTTCTATTCTTCCTATACAGTCAGATGCAAGACGGGTCTCCTAGAGCCCCATGACTGTGCAGCTCCAAGTCGCACCAATGTAAAGGAGCTATATGTGTGTTTGCATGACGAATTTGCATCTCGAGATAAAACACAGCTCCAGATTGAGACAGCCTTTAGTTCCAGTGCCAACAATGTAATGTTGGCTTCAAAGAAGATGCTAAAAATGTTCTTCTTGGAGCTGGTTCTGGCCCTTGTATTTCTTTTATTGTTCCCAAATGGACCACATACTGGGGAGCTTTTGTGATTGCCCTAACAACAGTAACCTGTCAAGCACAACAAGCAAAATCCAAAAAGAGTTTCTTCTCAGAAGCAAATTCAAACGTCAGTTGTTTCTATACTCTTAGCTCTTCATTTTTACAGCCCTCACTCAACTAATCTACCTACAACTCTACTGTAAAGAAGCTGCAGGGTTTTAAAAAATTTTTTAAAAAAAGATTTTATTTATTTATTTGAGAGAGAGAGAAAGAACATGAGTGGAGGGAGGGGCAGAAGGAGAGGGAGTGATATGGGACCCTGGGATCATGACCTGAGCTGAAGGCAGATGCTTAACCAATTGAGCCACTCGGATGTCCCAGAAGCTGCAGTTTTAATATCTTTTCAAGTGTTGGATCAAACGTAAGACTTAAAATTCTATATAACACCAACAAAAATGCCTTTAATGCGTGGGATCACCAGTAGTTCAACAAACATCAGTTTAATTCCTTCTTTGTGCAATTGTGCCAGTTCTGAATTATACAACTAAGCAAGGTGTCCATGGTCTAATTTCACAGGTAAGAAAACAGGCAGAGTAGGTAAAAACTTTATTATGAGTAATAACCACCTTCAGTGTCAAGCTATATCATTTCTTCCTGCTTCCCAGAGCAGAGTGGTTGCTTTGCTACCAAGGAGGAATGATCAGCGTTCGTGACTGTGTTTTGTTTCCCTAATGAAGGAGCTGTAAATCAGAACCATTTTAAACCGGGGGTCGAATCCTGATGGGATTCTGCATCTGGACATTTCTTGAGTGTTTTCATTAAAACATGATGCTTGCTAACTGGTTTGTATTATGCATAAATATTTTTCAGCATGATACATTTGTGCTTTTGTTATGTCTTTTGTAGGTGGGCACCTAGTATAGTTACTGTGACTCCTGAAGAACAAGCTCTTCTATCAGGGAATAGTAGGAGCAGTGACTGTTCAGTGAGCAGATTGCTGCATGCTAGGCCTATATGGACATTATCTCTTTAAAACTTTCTGACAACAGAGTGTAGATTAATTTACAGATGAGGAAACTGAGGCTCAGAGTGGTCATCATGTGTTCCATTCAAAGCCCCATGGCTATAAAGTGGCAGAGTCAGGTTTCAAACTCAGATTTGTCCACGGCAAAGGGGGACATCCGTCATACGATACTGCCTCTCTGCAGCACTGCCCCTGAAGCCATGTGTGTGAGCATTGTGTGGCAGTTATAATGGGTGGCAATGGGCCACAAAGGGGCCCAAGGAATAGATTACATAGGAGTTAAAATAAAATTCTACCAGGGAAGTTTTCATGTGTCTTTTCCAAAGTCCAGAGTTCAGATTTATGATATTGGAATACTCATGAGTCACTGCAGTGTATAGTATTAGGGAGAAAAGCTTCTTGTGACAGAATTAACCTTAAGGCAAGGGCTCTTCTGAATTGAGGTTCAGATATTGTAGATGTGATCAGTGTGGTTCTACAACCCACCTGCGAGGCTATGGATTCACATCTTAAAATGGTATTTAATGATATGGAACATGGGAATGTCTATTTCCATGCATCCATCCATCCATCCATCCAACCACCCATCTGTCCATCCATCCATTACCTGCTATTTGCCTTACCCTCTATTGGGGCCTGTAGAGGTGTATCCATACCAAACCAAAGAAACCCTCCTAAGTTGCTTTCATCCAAGTTGAAGGGGAGAGGCATGTAAGACTATAGGGCGACCAACTATAGGGCAATGAGATGTCTAAAGTACCAAAATGGGGTCTTATAGATACTGGGTATTTCCAGAGACCTAGAAGAGAGAGGTCTTTCAGGACATGGTGAGGCTTGTCTAGTCATTTTGGTTGCCTTCAGGGACTGCAATGGCACCTATAAGACTGCCGAGAGTCCAATTAGTTCTAGTCCTAATACAGGCTGAGCTGACAAATTGGATATATGGTTTACCCACTGCTGAGATAGTTTGGATCTCTTTAGCTCTCTGTTTGAAAATGAGATGCCACCTTTCGTCTTAAACACCATTGTGCTTTTTCCATATAGGACTGAAAGAAGATGAAAGAAGCAGAGATTCATTGGAGCAAGAGCTGTTCCTCCTCATTCCCCAGTTTCACTGCTAAAATATAATGAGAGTTTGTTTGTCTGTCCGAAGCCAGAAAAACCAGCTCTCCAACAGCAGTCTCCCCCTGGCTTTTATGACCTCCAGGGCTGTGAGGTTGACAGTAGGGGACCCAGACACCGAGAGGGCCTCGAATGTGAGGTGCAGACATATGTGACATAATTAGACAGCCTTTATGAGGAAAGCAGAGAGAAGTCATTAGAACTGCTGTTGAACAAAGGGAGACTTCCTGCTCCTACCCTCCTATTAAAGAGCTGCTTTTCAACTGTGTTGCACTTCTTTGATCCCCAAAGGCCCCTGATGTTTCGCTCACATCCTGTCATGAGATTTAATGATGCCTCACATGTGCACCAGGAGCGCAGCCCAACTTAGCATCGTTTGGGGAAAGGCATTGTAACATGACAAGTTTTTGATGTGGTTCCTCGCACGGCAAGGTTAGCGAGGCAGCTCTGTGGCCGCTAGTGAGAGCCCTGATTCTGCTGGCTGTGGAAGCGGTTGAAAGGAATGATCGAGAGAGGGACAGATTGCCAAGTTCCTCGGCAGAAATTTTGTTTATTATGGGGGCTGTAGTATCAGCTGGTGCAATGCTCACGAGAGGAAAGAAAGAATTTGGTCTTGGACCGTCTTCTTTCAAAAGGCTGGGGAATGTTTCAGAGGGATGGATCTTTTTCCAACCTTTGGTTCCCTGTGATCATACACATGAACAGCTGCTAAAAAGAAGATTAATAGGCCCTTAGGGACCACCCAGCCCATACCAGATATATGAATCCTTCTACAGAATTCCTGGTAGGCTGTCTTCCCCTCTCTGCCTAAACAACTCTAGAGATGAGGAACTCCCTACAAGGCAGCCCAGCACACTGTGGCTGTTCTGACAGTTTGGAAATTCCTCTCCGTTCTGTTCCCTCTTGCAGCTTCTAACACTGGACCCAGCTAGGTGCTTGGTGGAAGAACTGGACTCTTCTTTGTGGAAGTACCCTCCCTGAGCCTTCTCATTTGCAGGGCCAGCACCCCATTTCTGCTAGAGTTCCTCTGATATGCCCTGGTTTTCCATACCCTCCTATCTAATGGTCCTTCCTGAAATGTCCTGGCAGGACAGCACTACCACCCTTGTTCTCTGAATGCTAATTAAGTTTGACTTGGCTTCTTTAGTAGCTCTTGAGCCCCAGTTTCTGAAATGGAGCAATAATCTTAAAACAGAAAAGCAATAAATTGAGATTTCCCATGAGATTCCCAAATAAGTCTAAGTTCATATTTTAAGTGTTGACTTGTGTGAACATTTCTTTTCCTCCCTGGCTCTCTGGATTACAAGCAAGGGCTTGTAATTATTATTATGGACTATGTCAAGGGCAAATGCTTGGGCTTCTCTCTTTGGTGCTTTCACCCGGAGAATAGTTTAAGTGCTCTACAAATGAATGCCAGTGGGATTGAAGGAAACCATTCCTAGCTGCCTCTTGGTGGAGATGACCCTCAATCCATCCACTACTTTCCACCTGCACTGCCACCATATCATCTAAGCCCTGTCATTTCTGTCCCCAGATTATAGCCAGAATCTCTTAATGATCTTCCTACATGTATTCATGTTCCTGTAAACACAAATTGCTAAAAAAATTATAGGAGTTTCCCATTGCACATTTGATAAACCCAGTCATATGATAATTGCCCTGCAGGATCTCACCACTGCCTGCTTCTCCCAGGTCATATGATACCTCTCTTTCCCCCAAACTCACCCTCCATCCTCACCCGCCACCTTTCAGTCCCTTGGACACACTGGCTTCTTTCATGTTAGGCATTTACATGTGGTTTGCTCTGCCTAGAACACTCCCTCTGCATCACTCTTTGCTTGGCTGGCTGCTTTCCATCTTCAGAACTTAAATATTATAGGCTTATGCACTGTATCTGTGGAGAGGCCTTCCCATGTCTCAGATCCCCTGTCTGACCCTGCACTCTTTATGGAACTGATAACAATTTGTAATTATATATTTGTGCTCTTGCTTATTTTCTGTCTCCTCTTACTTCCTCCCACCCCCTGGTCCTCCATCAGGCCAGGATCTTGTCTTTTCTGTTTTCCACTGTATTGTCAGCTCCTGGTGCATGATAAAGGTGCAGAGTGGGCTTGTTGAATGAATAAGTGAGTGGATTAACGGATGTCGTGGCATATTTGTCTCCAGCTAAGCATCAACGTGAATACCAGATTCATTCCTGAGTTGTAAACTATATGTTTTAGGAGAAACTTTCAAGATAGAACAGCCTTGCTGAAATAAACACCCTTTTGCTTTTTTCATTCTTCATGTCCCAGCAAGATGGAGTTTTTTTTAAATTTAAATTTTAATTTTTATTTAAACATATAAAGTAACCCCACCACCCTCTCCTAACACCCCTCAGTTTGTTTTATGACATTAAGAGTCTCTTTTGCTTTGTCTCCCTCCTGATCCCATCTTGTTTCATTTATTCTTTTCCTACCCCCTTAACCCCACCCCCGTTGCATCTCCACTTCCTCATATCAGGGAGATCATATGATGTCTTTCTCCGATTGACTTATTTCGCTAAGCATAATACCCTCTAGTTCCATCCATGTCGTCGCAAATGGTAAGATGTCTTCATTTTTTAATGTAAATTTAATTTCCCTGCAGCTTCACCCCAAGTCACAGAATGGAGAGAGCTGATGCTAATCAAACTGATGCTCTCAGGTATTATCTCTGAATTGGAAAACCCGTAGTAGTTTCTAGGGCTGCCGTAACAAAACACCACACACTCGGGGGCTTGAAACAACAGACATTTGTTCTCTCATCGTTCTGGAGGCTGAAAGTCCAAAATCAAGGTGTTGGCAGTGTTGGTTCCTTCTGGAGGCTCTGAAGGAAAATCTGTTCCATGTCTCCCTCCTTGTTTCTGGAGGCGGCTGGCAATCCTTTGTTTCCTCAGCTTGTGGAAGCCTCCCGCTGGTCTCTGACCTCACATAACCTCCTTTACTGTGTTTCTGTGTCCACATCTCAATCTCCTTCTGCTTTCTCTTAGAAGGACACCAGTCACTGGATTTGGAGTCCTTCCTAAAGGATGGGTCCTGAGATACTTAGTTATACCTGCAGAGACCCTATTTCCAAATAAGGTGACATTTACAGGCACCAAGGAATAGGACTTGGACATATCTTTTTTGTGGATGTAAGACTGGGCAGTGAGATCCAGAGAGACAAAATGACTTGCTGAAGATGTTACTGATGAAATCAGAGCTGCAACTCAGATCTTTTGGTCCTAGACAAATGCTCTTTACATGCTACTCTACTATCTCTCAAAAGAATGGACTCTTGTCTTCTAAGTCATTGGTTACGTATATCTTTTTATTTTTTTCTTCCCATTGGAGTCGCTTTTATGACCTGGCATTGACCATGCAGACTTCTACTAGCCTAAACCACATTAATCAATATAGTCCAACCCTCACTGATTTGTGCAGATGATGTTTCTCTCAATTGGAAAAGAAGATAAGGGATCACAAAATACATATCTTTTTTTGCTGAGCTGATTATATCTATTTGGTATGATTATATTTGTTGATGTTCAGTAGCAGCTTCTGTAAATTAGAATGATAATTTCCCCAACATTGTCTTTGACAGCTTGGGCCAGAAATATTTGATAGAGTCCAATGAGTAGCAGTCAAAGTCAAAGATCACAGGCCGAGCAGTGGTTCTCAGTCATGTTCTGTCCTGACACACACCTTAGATGGTGATCATATGCCAGATACACGGTAATAAGCCCACCCAGGTTTTCAAAAAACCCAAACTATTTTGTAGACAAGCAAAGCAAATAGCATCACAACCATCTTCTTTTTCTTTCCTTCTCTTTCTTTTCTTTCCTTCTCTTTCTTTTCTTTCCCTCCCTTTCTTTTCTTTTCCTTTCTTTCCTTTTTTCTTTCTTTCTTTCTTTGGTAGGGGAGGGTATGAGGGACCTTGATATTCATGAAAGCATTTTACAAGCATGTGAATAATAAAATCCATCTTTTAAGGCTGTCATGCCTTTTACAGGCTTTCCTAATCTATCCTTGCCTTCCTTCTTCCTTATAAAAAATTTAGTGATGATTAAATTAAAAAGAAAACAAAAGCCATAATAAAATAAAAATTCACAAGCACCATGATAATCTGTAATTGCCACAAATATTAAAGGTACATCCCCAACTCACTACTCCTGTGGCCTATATAGGACATGATATGAGCGCCTACAAATTCCTTTCATCTAGCTGTTATACCATCCTTTCCTCTCAAGAGAGCATTTGTAAGGCAAGTGACTGGTTAGATAACCATAAGTAATCTGTTCTTAAACTGCAAAGCTAAAGCTCTTTATTGTGGCTGCATAATAGAGGACCCAACTCGAAACTCTTTTAATAATAAGGATACACTGGGGCGCCTGGGTGGCTCAGTGGGTTAAACCTCTGCCTTCGGCCCAGGGCATGGTCTCAGGGTCCTGGGATCAAGCCCTGCAAGGGGCTTTCTCTGCTCAGCAGGGAGCCTACCCACCCCCCACCCCCGGCCTCTCTGCCTACTTGTGATCTCTCTCTCTGTCAAATAAATAAATAAAATCCTTGGAAAAAAAGCATTCACCAATCTCAACACATTAACTTGTTCTCAGACCAATGTCTCTCACGATTGCAAGATCACTGCTATAACTCCATGGATGGGACATCCAAGCATGAGGATATCCAGCAGGGTAAGAAAAATCTCTCTTGTGTCTTTTTTTCCTAAAGCAAAAACCTTTCCTAGAAGCTCCCAGAAGACCATTCCTCAACTCAATTGGTGGATTTGGGTCACATTTGCACCCTAAACAAATCCCTGGTAAGGAAATGTGACTACCACCATTAGTTTAGCTAATCACATAGTCTATGTAAGGGTACACATTATCCAAACAAAGTTGGGATTCTGTTCCAATGGAACAGGGGATATATTAGGACAATTTTTGTTTGCAAGTATAAGGCCATCCAAATAAAAATGACCTAAACAATAAGAGAAATTTCATTATCTTATGTAACAAGCAGGGCAGAAGTAAATGGTTTCAGAGTTGGTGGATTTGCCAGCTCAAGGATGTTGGTCTCTCCATGATTCTCTTGGCTTTATGGATATGCTTGGTGTCACTTTGGCAGCCACTGCTCAAAACACTGCCACATTCAAATGCAGGAAGAGGGCAAAGTCTTTGGCTTGTATCCCTTTTTTAGAACACTGGAAATTTCCCCAATGCCCTATGAGAGTATTGTCCTTATGTCTTATGGGCCAGGGTTACACCTTATGCCTGGGTTTAAATCTATTATTGGCCCATGAACAGGACCAACATGACTGACTTAAACTAATCAACATTTAACCTTTATTCCTGGGTGGGAGTGTAGTGCCCTTGGCCAAAGACAAAGGGGAGGAAGGGAAGGTTGCTGAAAACATCTGGAGCATCTGCAGATATCTATCTGCCAGCTGGGAAAGAAGAGGTTGGGAATACTGTTGGGTAGTCTACCACATATAAGGCATTATTTCTCTAGTTGGAAGGATTAAGCTGAGCACCTAATGTAAGTGAGGAGTGTTACCATTTGACTGAAAGATTTAGGGGCTGCAGACTTCTCAGGGAGAAAGATATAGAGCATGCAGTCATGAGTACATTATGAACAGCGATGCTATTTTCAGGATTTGTTCTTTGGGAATGGAGTAGAGAGGAGTGGAAATCCTGCAGGATATATGAGTTACTGAGGAGGGCTACTGTGGTGGGACACTGGAGTATAGGGAGGGGAGAGGCACAGACCTCCTCCTCTAGTTCAGCTTCTTGATTTACAGCCAGGTGTGAAGGGAGAATCCTCTCCCAAACCCTGATCTGCTGGTACAGGGGCCTTTTCTCTCTCATGTCCACCCAGTGGTCCAGAAGGGCCTCTGGGAATTACAGGTCTTATCCCTTCTTCCCTTTTCCAAAAGATGCCACTGAAAAGTAGCCAAAGTAAGCAGAATAGTTGTTAGTAATATCTTTTCATCAGGGTGTACCGCTGTGCACTTCTTTTCCTGGGGTTCAAATCTTGAAGGCATCCAACTTGACTTGGATCTATCATCTTCTTGTTTCTTACCTTTAGCAGTTTGACCTAATTTGGCTTCCCAGTTTTGCCACTGGCTGGCTTGCATGCAGAAGGGGGGCAATGCTTTGTCACTGAGGACCTGTAGGGTCCAGGATAAGTCTTTTCACAATTATGAAGACTAGTTTCTTCATCTCCAAAATACGGATAATTACGCTCTCCTTGAAGGAGCAATGCGCACCATGCAGTGGACAGCGTTTGGGCTGTGCCATAGTCCCTTCTCTTTTCCTTCCTCCGAAGCTTTGCTGTCTCTCATTTTGTGTTTTATAGTCTGCTTGTTTGTTTGGTTGTTTATTTATTATTTATGGCAGTGAAAGCTGGGCCCCTTTACCTGATGACTGGGGTTCAAAAACAACTCCTCTGGACTCATCCTTCATTAATATTCACCCAGTGCCTTGCAAATGGCTCTGGAGGCCTCTCCTTCATGGGCTGCTTTAATGTGGCAGTTATGAAAGCAGCTCAGACCAAGCTCGATTAGCATAATAATGAAGCTTCTGCTGCAGTGTTATCATCCTCAAAGGAAATAGCTGGAGTGGTCAGAGAGCCTTTAACAAGTACTGCTTTAGGATAAAAAAGGACAGGGTGGGAAGTGATAGATGGCAAATGGGGGATTATTGGAGGGGAGATTGGAAGGGGTGGGAACTAGCATGGGAAGTGGGGAAGGAGCTTGTTTATTGTCCTTTGCCTTGCTCCGAAGATGTGTCCTTTGTAACTACAGAACTTCCTTTGACAGTGGACCCTTAGAAATTCATTGATATCTGCATTTCCAGAAAAAATTAACATTAGTGTCCCTTCTGGCTATAGACGAAGACGGAAAAAAAAGTCCACAATAGTAGCAAAGTGTTCAATAACCCCTGAAAAATAGGCTGGCTGAACATTATTGTCTCTCTTTCACAGATGAATGCCCATCCATCCGTTTATCTAGCCATTATGCTCCAGAAATGATTTAAGGTAATTTCCAGATGAAGTTTCCAAAATGTCAAATGCTAGGAAGAGGCAGTGTGCAGGTTTGAACTCAGGTCTGCTGTCACTTATCTGCCCACACGAAGATTCTCTGTAATCACTAAAAAATCCAAAGTAAGGACCATATGTTCTAAGTCTTTTGCATGAATTGTCAAGAAACAGGTTCAGCTGGATTTTTGTGGTGATGCTCATTTACACTCTTCCAGCTATTTTCTCAGCCAGGGGATCTAATATGGGTATGACTATGCCTCTACAGAGCCATTTGATTGGCCAGTGGCCCAATTTGGGCCACTTATGTAATAAGTCTGATTTGCACATTTAAACTATTGGCTACTTTGCTGGATATTTTAGAAACAGGGATCAGCTGTTCCTTCATTACACAGACATGAAAAACAGCAGGAAAACTGAAATTCACTCTGGCTTTCTCTAGCCATATAAAATCAAGGACTAAGGGAAAGGCATAGTCTGGATAATTCAAGAAAATATCCTTAAACCCCTCCCTCTCCTTTATTAGCACATGCTATTTCACATGTGGCATATTTCAGATTAGGGGAGATGGCTCTTTGTTTAGCTAACCACCTTAATGACCTCTTTAGTGTAAACGATGAAGCCTTCCTTCCTCCTCCAGAGGTTGATTTCGAAAGAGGTGAGGCAAAGGGAGGTCAGAATGATTACATAATAAAGGGGAGAGGACAGAAAAGTGAATGTGAGGAGGGAGTGATGCACAGCACAGACAGAAGCCACTGGATGGGGAGGGGATGCTGCAGAAGACAGTTGTCTGGTGAGGGAGACTTTGGTGGAAATGGACCAGGAGCTCTGGGTTTAAGTGGTTTGTGGTGCTGTGATAGAATTCCTTCTGGAATCCCAGATCTTTAGTTTAAAAACGCCTATCCGCAATATGCAACAACTTTAGTATGGGTGGGGCTTTGGAGATTTAACAGGAAGAGAGCTGCACCTCATGTTCAGCTTGAAACAGGACAGAAAGAGAGTGACCACTGAAGGGGACATGTGACAATTTGCAAGATCCCGAGGAACAGGAAATCTGAATGAGTGGTGACCATCTAAGACCCCTGGGGATCAACTAAAAATCTTTTGATATGTAGGATGGGGCTTAAGTCAGATTTCCTCCCAGATGTTTATCTAGGAAGAATAGTTTTGCCTTCATTTTCTTGAAGTTCTGATGGAAGTCTGAATGATCAATTCAGCAATTATGATTGTTGCCTCAAACCTCTCCATCTTTTACAGTTTGCTGTCCAAGATTACTTGCAGAGATGTCACATTCCTATGGTTCTTTGCAATTTATCAGCACTCTGCGTTATTTCACTTAATCTTCATGAGATTTGGGAGGGAAGCTGAAGATCCAAATCACCCTGGGAGCAATGATCTATTGCCATTAACTTGTTTGCTCTCATGAAACAGATTTAACTAGTTAGTTGTATATGCAAACACAATACTCAACTATGTCTATATAAGGAAGAACATACTGGCATGGTAAGGCTTTTGGCTGTTGGAGGTGGCAGTGAAGGGTAGAGTTTGCAGCTATTGAGCAATTTCCCTTCCAGTTGCTTTTCAAGTTTAAGTACATGCTAAGGCTTAGCCCATGCAACCCTACTGAAGCTGTGACTCCATGGGGTCCACTTTCAAAGTTACGGTCAAAGAAATAGCCCAAGAACCAAAAGGCAATTTTATAATATCTCTGGTTCTTGCAATTTCTCAAACATCATGACTTGGATGTTAAGTCCTCAGTAATAATTTAAAAATTTGCCTTTTCAATTTGGTTAATGCTCTCACATTCCCTAGATTTGCCTCTAAACTTTCTGAGAACTCACTCCCCTCAGGTCTAGACTTGGGGGTGTGTATGTACTTTCTACTCCTTTCTGTCTGTCCCCTGCCCCAGTTCAGCTTCACAAAAGCACCACAGAACAAACCTGGCAATGGCAGAACCCTTCTCAAAAAGAGAGGAGAAGAAACTGAGTCAGGGAGGTTAGAATATGCTTTTGTGGAATGGGAGAGAAAGACTAAGAATACATTTACATAAACATTTCAGGGTTGTAATAAATAATGTTAAAAGTTAATCTGGCAATATGCATGATTATTGTTTTGTTGTATATTAATTAGGCAATAAGTGGTAATGGTTTATGCAAATGATTGTGCTTATTATTTATTTTTAAGAAGAAACTTTATTTTTATAGTTGTTCTCTTTTGGCTTTGCAAGTTCTTCAGTATTTTAAAAACAACGGTCATACTGTTGGCTCTTTGCCTGACACCATGGATATAGTTTAATTCTCATGCGAGGGACCCAAAACCAAATATTACTCACTGACACAGACTGGTCAAAAGAAAAATACTTAAATCTGATTCCTCAGAAATATTGGTTTCAATCATTCTTCTACTAATCCTTTATGACTCAGGGCTGTAGATTTTTGAGCAAACATTTTTTTTTCTTTCAGAATATCATAAAATAATTAAAACTGGCTTGCCTTCAAGATCAGTCTTATGGTGACTCACAAGTGTGATATGATTTTGGGGGCAAAAAGAAGGTCCTTCTGTCCCCTGCATTGCTTTCCCCCTATTTGCTAAAATTCACTATTTGCTGAAATTATTTCACTCTTATGAGCATTTCATTTTCTCAGCTCAAGGAGAAATAACACTTTGACTTAAGTCATTCTCACATCTCCAAAGAAAACCTGAGTGGGGAGGCGTTTTAGGTGCTAAAAGGGTTTAGAGGGGGATTCATGTTCAGCTTTCCAGGAACTGAGAATCTGGGATTTGCTGATTCTGAAAAATAGGCATGAAGGGACCTGACTGCCACACTGGATTGTGCAGATGGTTGGATCAAGGTGGTGGGCAGTGAAGGGGAGCAGAATATGCTACCTCAAATGTGCCTCTTTGGCATAAGGATTATCTGGAGTTGGTTATTTTTAAGAACCAGCAGACATAGGAGAAGCTCTGAAAAGGGGAGAAGTTACCTTTTTGTAAGAGATACTTAAACATTTATGGGGGAATTTATTATAAGACATTTGTGTTTGGGCCACTTGTATGGCTCAGTTGGTTGGGTGACTGACTCTTGGTTTGGCTCAGGTTGTAATCTCATGGATTGTGGGATTGAGCCCCGTGTCAGCCTCTGTGCTCAGTGGGGAGTCTGCTTGAGATTCTCTCCTTTCCCTCTGTCCCTCCCCCCTTCTTTAAAATAAATAAATTTTTTTTTTTTTAAAGACATTTCCATTTCCATTTACCATTTCTCTTGCTCTACCTGGAAGAAGAGGATGATCAAATTCCTAAAAATTCTAATCAATGGGAAAAGCAATGAATGACGTAGATAACAACCCTATCCTTGTTGACTGTGCTTTGCCTGATAACCTCCTATAACTGGCTCCCCTACCTGCCTCCCAGCACCCTCTTTTGTTTTTAACTGGAGATGGTATTTAATGTGTTAGCTTGGGTCATTTCAGAGAGTTACTAATTTTCCCTGGGTATCAAACTTCTATTTGTTTTTCTCCTATTAATCTGTTTTTTTTTATTATTTTATTTATTTGACAGAGAGAGAGAGATCACAAGTAGACAGAGAGGCAGGCAGAGGGGGAGGGGGAAGCAGGCTCCCCGCTGAGCAGAGAGCCCGATGTGGGCTCGATCCCAGGACCCTGGGATCATGACCTGAGCCGAAGGCAGAGGCTTAACCCACTGAGCCACCCAGGCGCCCCAATCTGTCTGTCTTTCTAATATGGACGGGGGGTGGGTCCTCAGCCAAGAACCTAGAAAGGTAGACAGAAATTAGTTTTTCCTCCTCTGCAGCAGGTAAGTGGAGGGAATTGGGTGGTGTTTCCTACAGCTTGTAAGAGAGAATTCAGCCAAGGCATTCAGGAAACTGTGGCTGTCTTGAAGGCCTTGGTGACTGTTCTCCTGAACTCTAGTGAGGGGAGCTTATAGTCCCCTTTCAGGGAGGGGCTGTTATCCATTTATCATGATCTTGTGGGACTCTGAGTTCCATAATTTTTGACTTTTCAAGACAAAATAGGAGGAAAAAGTTGAAATCTAACCAAAGGCCTCATCTGGCTGTGATTTTTTCTTATTTTCTTTTCTGTCTTTAGTTCTTTCTTCTCTGCAGGTAATCTAAGGCTGACTCTTCTCCCCCAACCTCTTCCTCTCCCAGGTTGTTATTTAAAGACCAAGGGCTTCTGGACACCTCCTCTCTGCCTCTCAGCGGCAAGGAGGGCAGGCAGGGATCACAGGGGTAAGTGCTCACTGTCATTCTTTCCGACAAGGTAGGGCAGGTTCTCTCTTCCAGAGCCTCAGAGCTGGGGCTGATAAGCAGCCACGCCAACTGCTTTCTGCCAGAATGGCCCCGGATTCTCCCTGGAGTGAAACACCTGCACCTTGGTGGGCAGCAAGCAGAGGGGGCGGGGAGGGGGAAACTGCTGGAGGTTGCAGTAGTCAATTAATTAACATCGTGTAGCCAAGGGGAGGAGGAGTTCTTGAACTTGATATGCAAACTTATGCAAAATCATATGTAGATTATCCTAGGTTCAGAATGAGAAGTTCTGGAGGTCTGGCATTTTTCTTAAAAGGAATTCAGTATGCAGAATCACATGGAGAACAAGAAGTAGAAATATTCTGAGTTAAACAGCAGTCCTTCATAGTTTGCTTCCATGATAGTAACCACTGTTTATAATTTGGTGAGTGTAGGTAAATCTCACTCAATCTACCTATTCAGTTCTGTCACTCTGTTTTCCAGGATTCTTGATCTTGAGGGTTCCAAATGAGTTCTCACTTGTGTTAGACCAGTATGTTCAGTGCACCCTGGCCATTATGCATTTCCATCTCTGAGTTTTGCTTCAATCTTTCCAAGGTATCAAATAGCCATGGAATGTGTTCTGGAAATGTGAATTTTGGAGCAAGCCTTGGGTTTGGATTGGGCTGGGCAATGTTACATAACCTTAGTGAGCCTTACTTTCCTCTTCTGCAAAATGGGGATGAGGATATCAACCCTATCATGGTTTTGGGGACTAGTAAATGAGCCACGGTATTTGAATCACATAGCATGTACACCTCATAAGCTCTGTTATTATCCAAATCTGATACAAATTTTAAGGCCCAGCTTGAGTCCTACCTCCTTCATGAAAGTTTTCATTTCCACCACAGCTTGAGGTAATCTCTATGTACTCTTGAGGTATTTATTCGCTGTGCAATTCATATGGAAATTAAAAATGCATTGCTTCATGACTTGTCCTTTGTTGTTGTCTTATTAATTAACCTGTGTTGTTATTTAATTAACTTTTCATATCTTTATTTCTTGCCTTCCCAACTTGACTTTACTGTCTTTGAGAAGGGATACTATGTCTTAGGTTTTACAACCTCCCCAGATGTCTGGAAGAGTGCTTTGTGACAAATACCTGATCATGTTCCTCTCCATATATTGAGAACTAGGAGCAAAACACATTGTTAAGCAAGCATTCCTAAGGCGTCACCTAGACCATGGAAAATGTTTCTTCCACGAGGCGCTTATCCTCTAACAAGATAAACCCCTTTGTCCTGGTATGTTCTCCACCTTGCATATTCTCTGTTTTCTTGAGGAATAATAAAGCTCGATGTTAGCCCACAGGTTTTCCGCCAAAGTTAATAGTAGTAGGCACCCAATTCATGGAAAAACAGATGAAGAGGTGGAAAGTATCCTTAATTAGACCTTGCTTGTTGAAAAGAGTGGCATTGGGAATGGGACTTCCATGCTTTACACCTCTTTCCTTTATCTTATCAAGTCTTGAGGGAACCAGCTGTGACTTCACTCCTCACTGTATCCTCTGAGCTTAAA
>ML101982.1:16264-31625 GCA_003697995.1 Taxidea taxus jeffersonii | reverse complement strand
CTGGGGTACTCCCCACTCCCTCGTGCTACTCTGCCCACCCAGGCACTCCAGCTCCATCCCTCAACACTGGACCCAAAATGTGGCAGTGGTACCTTGCCTTCAAGACTTGGAAAATCTGAAAGCTCGATATCCAACCACAGGTCATCTGTTTCAACCCCATCACCTCCCATTTCTCTAACAAGAACCAAGGAGCTGATTTCACCTTGTACATTGTCCATGTCAACAGGCCTTGAATATAAGAAACCCAAGGTATTTTATTTTATTTTTTTTTGCATGTTGCATGGTGCATGCTAATTTTAAAATATGGGAGAATCTTTTTCCCGGGGGAAAAATAATGATGATATTCATTCTGCTCCTACATGGAGTTATAGAAAATATAAGTGGGTCTAGGATTTGGTGTATTTGAATGTGGAAATGAATTATATTCTATCTAAAAATGTGCATGTTTTGGCAAAACTCTTTGATTTTGCAAATCCTCTTATTATGTTAACTTCTTATATCTATGAGTCCAAAGGCATTTTCTTTTCAGGTATAATATGAGTTATATCATTGATCACAAAGATGGGATTTAAAGCAGATAGCTCAGGTTTGAGAATATGATACATTTCTGATTATTTAATTTCATGGACCCTATTGTCTAACAAAATGTCCTATACTGATAGAATAGTAGGAGCAGTGTAAAATGGAATAGTGTCCTTGATCTAGGTATGTATTATGTATTATGTATTATTGCCAAGGCAAGTTGAAAACTTTCTATTTCCCTTGCTGGCATTCATTTATTATTATTAATTTTTCCCCTTTTACCAAGGTGATTTCTTTACTGCTCCTCATACCCCCTCAAATTCATACCAATATGTATTTAGCTATATACATATAGGGCAAAAGGGAATAGAAGTTTCTTTTATACGTGAATATTATATTTGATTTATTTTGAGCACTATATACTTAGGAATTATGACAAACAGAAAGGGTGGCTAGGCTGGGTATGAGGAAATAGACTTGAGAGAGGAGAAATACTGACTTCTAAATGCTCTGAAGCAACCCATTGAGCAAGAATATGACTTTGGCATTTATTTATTTTTTACTTATTTTTTAATTTTATTTTATTCTTATTGAAGTGTAATCAATGTATGGTGTTATAGTGGCTTCAGCTGTACAACAAATTGATTCAATAGTTTTATGCGTTGCTCAGTGCTCACTGTGATAAGTGCCATACAGTACTATTTAAATATTTTCTGTGCTGTACTTTTATCTCTGTGGCTTACATATTTTATAACTAGAAGTTTATTCTTCTCCTCTGAAAACCACCAGTTTCTTCTCTGTATTTAAGAATATGGTTTTTTGTTTGTCTTTTCTTTTGCTTTGTTTTGAGATTCCAAAATAAGTGAAACAATATGGTACCATGTGCTGTTGGTGGGATTATAATTGGTACAACCACTGTGGAAAATAGTATGGAGGTTCCTCAAAAAATTAAAAGTAGAAATACCATATAATCCAATAATTCCACTACTGGATATTTACCCAAGGAAAAAAATGTTAATTCAGAAAGATAGAGGCACTCTTACGTTTATTGCAGCATTATATATGGTAACCAAGATATGGAAGCAACTTGTGTCCATTGACAGATGAAGATAAAGATGTAACACACACACACACACACACACACACACACACACACACACACAGGAATATTATGCAGCCATAAGAAAGCATGAGATCTTGCCATTTGCAACAGTGTGGATGGACCTTTAGGGGATTATGCTAAGTGAAATAAGTCAGACTGAGAGAGATACCATATGGTTTCAATGATATGTAAAATCTAAAAAGCAAAAGAAATGAAGAAAGAAATAAACAAAAAGAAGAATCAGACCTGCAAACACAGAGAACAAACTGATGGTTGCCAGAGGGAAGGGAGGAGGAGGATGGGCAAAAGGGGTGAAAAGGAGTGGAAGATACAGCCTTCCAGTTATGGAATGAATAAATCATGAGAATAAAAGGTACAGCATAGGGAATATAGTAAATGATATTGTACTAGTGTTTTTTGGTGACAGATGGTAGCTACACTTGCAGTAGGCATAGCATAACAGAGGTGTTGAAGCACCATGTTGTACACCTGAAACTAATGTTAGCACTGTGGGTCAACTATATTCAAATGAAGACACTTAAAAAATAAAAAACCTGTACTCTGGAGACTTGCATTTATTTTAATGTGAGAAGGGAAATATTTGAAGGTATGATCCATAGAGTTCATTTTTCCTGGTAGAAGAGCATCTCTGCTCTAGAGCACGCCAGCTTCCCAGCTATTCTCGAATAATTAGGGTATGGATGCTATAGAACCAGAGTTTGGTTATTATTGTATAAATAAAATAAAATCATGAAAATGCCTGTAATAGGAGGGGACTGTGATTTTTAGTTCATTGCATTGAAATAACACAGTTTAAGAGCATCTGAATTCCCTGGAGATTGTGTTCAACTCTGTTACTGTTTGAATGATGAAGTTAAGATGGAAAAGATAAACAACCCACGTGATCTTGTTAAGTTAAACTGTACTACAGCATCATTAACAAGCATGCAGAAAACACCTGCTGTATGCACCCTCCCCCACTATACCAGCTTTTCTGGGGGATGTATGTTTGTGTGTATGTAATTTTTAAGGAACATAAGCAGCAATTCTTTGTCTATAAAAAATTAAATTTTTTTTCAGCAGGAGGAAATACACATATACATAATATGGAGGAGCTATATAGGGTTATTAAATTTACAATAAAACTAGAAAACAAGTTTAAGGCAATATTAACATAGTAAAATACAGATGATATATAGTTATTCACTGAATTCAATATAATAGAAGTATTATTATGGGGGGTGGCTAGTGAGGGAAGTTATAGTGAATGTCAGGCCTGTTGGAAATGTTTAGGATTTAGCTTAATGAAGAGGAAAGGAGCTAGCATTTCAAAAACAGTAAATAACCTGACCAAATTTGCAGAAGATAAACCCAGTAGAGTATATGTGGAGACATAAAAAGATTAGCCTTATCATCAACTAATGATAATTGTAATAATAATAATTTTAACAGATACCACATGCTTTCTGTGAGGTAAGAACTATCCTATATGAAATATACAATGTAGTTAGAAATTATTTAAAAGAGACTATGTCAGTTACTTTTTATGACCATATAAACCTGGTAATATTTACTTCATATATATACCAAAATGCAAAAGCAATGACTCATATTAATTATCATTTTAGCCTATTCAGTAATTCTCATGAAGGAAATCATCATTATGGAATAGTCAGAATTATCAATTTTTTTAATGTTTGGGTCATTTAAAAATGTATTTTTAGAGATTATTAAGTCCTTGTATTTTAAACTTTCAAAGCAAATGGGACAGAGAAAATCTAACATTTTCTATAATTCTAAATGTAAAAATCATATTTGAGGTAAAATGACCTGGTGATTATCTTTTCAATACATATGTGTGATTATGGAATTCATTTGTGGTATATTAAAAACAACCTGGTGATGTAAACATTACTGTTTCCTGATTTTATTAATAATTATTTCTTAAACCATAATACCATATGCTCAAATTATCCATTATCTTTATGAAAAGTGATTTTACTCCAGAGGCTTCTTTGAAGTGTTTCTGTTTATGGTTCACTCTGCTTTGTTCACATTTTGTCCTATTTTTGGAGAGTTGAAAGAGGGTGAGCCCAGAGAGCTTTTTATCAGGTCAAGGTCTTTTTTCTCCTAAAATCAAGTTTGTTGAAGATCTGTTCTCCCCTAGCTCACTTACTGCTCCCAGTATTGAAGAATTTTCATCATTTGCTTTATTTTTTAAATTTCTAAGTTAAAAAATGCAGCTTGTAGAAGTGCATGATAAATCTGATGAACATAAAAACATGAAGAGTAATTATAACATGTCCATTTTTACCTGTTTTTTGAATAAAAAATGTATCTTATAACAGGCAAAATTTATGATAACTTCTGCAAAAATAGTTGTTCTCTGTGACATGCTGTTCTTAGTTATATTTATTTCTTCCTTGCTTCTTGCTATTATCTCTCCAGGTAAAAATCAGCCTACATTTTTTTTTATTGCAAACTATTACTTGTACAAGTTGTAACAAGCATAAAAATTTATTAAAATGGACACTGGAATAGATAAATCTTGTCCCAGTTTCCTTTGAGGTTTGACTAGTTATGTTTGAATTGCTAAGATTATTTCATAGATTGATAAGAGGAAATAGACAAAAGCTTTGGGATATCAAAGAATTCATATGTGTCTATGGATTGTTTCTTGTCTTGCTCCTTCCGCTGTGGTGCTAATCCAAGCACAGGGCTCTCTTTGAAGTCATAGAGCTTCAGATTCAGATCAGCTTCACTGAGTGCCAGATCCCAAAAGAAAAGAGGTCCTAGAATACAAATGGCTATCAAATTAAAACCTGAATGCTTCAGTGCTATTAGTTCAAAGTGTGGGCCCTACTGTCCTTTGATATTGAAATAAAATGGAACAGCTAGAGTACACTGAACTAAATTTAGATATGAAGCATATTTGATATTTCTTTTTCATAGAATCTCAAGGTTCTGAATCTGTTTGCATTAGTATAACTAGTATACTTTAATTTCAGATAATGGCCTTAAAATATTGTTTCACATTATAATAATGGCCCTAGACAGGATGAGCATCTGTCTGAAGGTTGCTCAGTCTACTCTTTGATTGACATCTATATTGTTGAGATGTTTCTGTCCCTTGGGAAAGCCTGAATATCATAAAGCTAATTCCTGGAGTTGTATTTGAGTTCCCAACATATTTGGTCTTCACTTATAAAATAGTTTAAATTTTTCTCCTAGTGAATTATCATGGTATTCCATATAGGGATTTGAGGACATTACCTCAAAACTGCAAACATTTTGCCACTTACTGAAGGTGACTTAAAGTTTTTTTTCTAACTATGAGGGCTCCAGTGGCATACTTGCCCTGGCCTTAAATAGCTTGGGAATCAATTGAGAGCATTTTAATATTTCATGAACTTTTATAGTTGGTGTTTTATTTATAGACTCTCATTCCTTGAAGGCATCAAAGCATTTCCAAATACATTACACCAAAAACTTGGGGACAACAGTCTCTATGTGATTTTTCTCCATTTCTGCTGACCACTTGTAATTACGGAAATGAGTAATAATGCAATGTACCTCCATGAGCTAAAATAGTCGATGTGGTTCAAGAAAATCATTCATTCATTCAATAGACATTCACTGAGTGCTTATTATGTGCTAGGCACGTTTCAAAGCCAGGAGGATGTTGCAACAAACTAAAATTGCAAAATGCTTGCTCATAGAAGGTTTACATTCCTGGGTGGAACAGAAGAAACCAGCAATTACCATTACCACCTCCCCCCTGCTGTAAGTAAATTTTCTTGTGCCTTAGAAGGTCATACACGGTATGGAGAAAAGTATTGTGGGTAAGGCATAGTGTCACAAATTAATATTGGGTGGTCAGGATAGGCTTCTTTGGGAAGATGACATTCACAGACATGATGCACCTTAAGAGAGTATAGTTAGAAAAAATACCTGATGTCAGATGGTGCTTGGCAAAGATAGGGGAGCCAGTGTGGCAAGAGTGGAGTTAGTCTGAGGAATTTGAAGTTGTCAGAGACATGTAACTGCGAGCTGGGGCCTGTGAGGTCTTGTAGGCCACGTCTTAGTCTTTGCTTTTTAATTTAAGAAGCCGGTGGAGGGTTTTGAATAGATAATTGGCACAATCATGTCTATCTGGCTGCTATGTTAAGAATAGACTAAGAGAGTGAAAGCGGAAGTAGGGAAACCTTAGAAGTCTGTTGGAACAATCCAGGCAAGTGATGATGATGGCTCTGGTGAGGTTCTAGTGGTGAAGGTGAAGGTCATAAATCTGTACATATTTTGTAGGGTAACAAACATTCACAATCATATGTGAGATGATAAAACAATTGCAACTAGATATATGTATCCTCTTGTTTTCTTTTTCTCTTTTTGTCCCATTGTTTTTTTACTCTACCTCCTCCACAGAGTTTTTGGTGCCTTTGTGGAAATCCTAGATTTTCTAAGATTCTCCTACTCCTGCTATCTGTTGCTTATATCTATGTACTAACCAATTCAGAGTCTCATTCCCTTGTTTCTCTCCAGCTAACTTTTCTGAAATGAGCTTAGTAGTGATTCACACTCAAGGGTCAGTGTTTGACAGAACCTCCTTGTTTTACCCCTTGAGGAGTATTTTCATTTTAATTCAAGGAGGGGCTTTTGCAGTTTAATTCGAAAGAGGGATTTAAAAAAAATAGGGATTTAAGGTCATGAGTTCAAATCTTAGAAGTTCACATCACTGATGTGAACTTTGAAGTTTCACATCCAAAACTAATATTAGAAAAATTAGAAATGCCTTTAGAGCATACTTGGAAAGAGGAAGAGGATCTCCAATCAGTTAGGTGTATCTAAGACGTGAACAGTAGATTAGGAACTAAAATTTTGGTTCTCTGTGCCCTGTAAATCTTACTGTAATTTTCAATAACATACTTTGGTTTAAATCAACAAATATTTGCCAAATATCTATTCTTTATTAGGTTGGTATAAGATATTGGAAATAGAAAATAGAAAAATATCTTCTCCAAAAGACCTATCAGGCTAATAGAGATGTCAAAATATTGTAATACAATAATGTTTAGAGTACTAGAAACATACAAAAGATAAATCAACCATGGAGAGGGGCCTAGGAAGAGAGTTGTGCAGGGAAATTTCCCCCCTTCTCTTCCTCACTGCTTCTGTTCTCAGGATCATTATAGAGATGATATTCTGCCAGTAATTCAGATTAAGGAAGGTATCAGGGCAATTTCCTTCTTGAGTTGAATTAGGGCTTGAGTTGAGCTTTTGCCTCAGGGAAATTCTGACTCAGGCACTGCAGGCATGGTCACTGATGAGCAGAAAGTGTACATTTGGAGCAATACTCTCATTTCTACTCATGGGTGCATCAGAAAGAAGTTGGCCATAGTGGTAGGGAGGCTCTTTGCCAGGGTTCCTTCTTGTTGTTCATGTAATCTGAGATTCTGCCCTTCACCAATACTTAAAGTGTAACCATGAGTTAAAATTTCTAATTTTCAAGGCAAGTAATATAGTTTGCTTTGAGATCTCATGGGCCTTTATTACTGGAGCTGATGGTGGAATTTTAGGCATTAGCAATATCAAATAGGATAGTGGTGAGAGTATTTTCTGAAGGGGAAAGATGTGTGGCTATCCCTACCTTCATACCCAGGATTTATGTTACAGTTATCTAGGATAAATAGGATTTATAAATAGGGCTAGCTCTGATAAACTAATGTAGTGAAACAGCATTTCCTTTTCTAAACCTAAATTTTACCCTCCACCTGTCATGTAGTGGATATTTAGGAAATATTTATTGGGGGTGCCAGGGTGACTCAGTCAGTTAAGCATCTGACTCATTTTTTTTTTAAGATTTTATTTATTTATTTGACAGAGAGAAAGAAATCACAAGTAGTCAGAGAGGCAGGCAGAGAGGGAGGGGGAAGCAGGCTTCCCGCTGAGCAGAGAGCCCGATGAGGGGCTCCACTGCAGGACCCTGAGATCATGACCTGAGCCAATGGCAGAGGCTTAACCCACTGAGCCACCCAGGAACCCCAAGCATCTGGCTCTTGATTCTGGCTTGTGTCATGATCTTAGGCTCATGAGATTGAATTTCATACTGAGCGTGAAGCCGCTTAAGATTTTTCATCTCCCTCTCCTTCTGTCCCTACCCCCACACGGGCTTTCTCTTTCTTAAAAAAAAAAAAGAAAGAAAGAAAGAAAGAAAAAAAAAAGAAAAGAAAAAATATTTTTTGAATGTTGAGCAAAAGCATAGAGTACAAATTGGAGAGATATAAGATATCATTAAATTTTTTGCTGGATTCAGGGTAGGCTGGTCAGTTCTACCTTCTATGATCAGCTGATGGTGATTCCAGTCTATAACACTAAAGCCTACTATTTAAGTTATACTTACGTTGACTAGAGCGATTTGTAATTTTAAACCAAGCAAAGGAAACCAATGAATTTAATTTAACACCTCGGAAACTTGGAATGCTGAAGAAGAAATATGTTTCAAATTAGAATATTGTTAAAAGAAACCTAAAGAAATGTAGTGAACCCAAAAAGTATCTCTAAGGTCAACAAGAATGATTTTCACACTGAAAAGAAAGAGTACATATGTCTTAAACACACATAAAGGAACTAAAAGGAAATATCTATATGTTCTAAATTCATATCTCCTGGTCTAGATAAACTATGCCTCAAACAGATGAAATTCCTACTTCTATTGTAAATGATAGGAAATAGAGGAGATTTGCTGGAAAAGAAGTGAGCCATATGTTTTATTTTTCACAAAAAAAGGGAAGGTAAATTGTGAAGATGATTATCTATATTCTTGGTTTGTGGTTGTTATCAAAATCACTTATAACTGGAAGTCAGACATTTTCTTCAAGCAAGTAATATTTATTGAATTGCTTTCCAAGTTCCAGCTTTTGTGATGTCTTTCATGATATCATGAATAAGGAAAGGTACGTGAGGTGTAAGGGCATATTTCTGTGAACTCACATTTGTTCTGAGTGCCCATTCTAACACATCCTTGAGGTCACTTTCTATTCCAACACACTATTTGAATTCTCTCTGAATTATTTATCTCTCCATGACTTTTCTTTTGATTTATCATTTCTATGCTTTTAGTTTGTCTCTGTTTATTAGGGTATAAGCTCTAGAGAGTAAGACTTTGGATGCTTTGTTCACTGCTGAATCTCTAATACTTAGAACAATGTAGGTCACAAAGTAGGTATTCCATAATCTTTTGTTGAATGAATCCATTAGTTGAACTGTCATAAATAAATAGAGTTTCGGGATAGATTGATGTCCACCAGGTTAGTAGGACCCAGGAGGTAAGAGTTCTCCATCCTTGGTATATGATTTGAATGACGGTAAAAAAGACTTGCCTAACAAGATGGTTCATGAAATAATATAAAAATTATTATCTTCATAGTTTGTAATAGCAAACCAAAACTAATCAGATGATAGAGATAATGCCTGAAGTACAGTTTGGTATCTAGAGAAAAAAATGTAACTATATGATGGAATTTAATTTCAATGAATGTTAAAGAAAAAAAGATGAAAGCATTAGGGAATTTAGGTGGTAGCATACTCAGTGTGATTCAACAATATGAAATGACTCCAACTTCACTCTCTTGTATATTCTAAACTGACTGCAAAAGCCAAGGAGACCATTCCAGTTAGTATCATCTTCATTGTATTAATTGGTTTTATTGTCAATATCTTCAAGATGATGATTATATTCTACTTTGTGTTAAAAATACATCTAGTTTAACACACACCTTTAAAAAAAAAAAAAGGTTTTATTATTTATTTATTTTAGGAGTGAGTGCATGAGTGAGGGAAAGAGGAGAGGGAGAGAGTATCCCAAGCAGGCTCCATGCTTAGTGTGGAGCCTGACACAGCCCGATTTCATGACCCTGAGATCATGACCCAAGCCGAAATCAAGAGCTGGATGCTTAATTGACTGAGACAGGCACCCCAACACACCACTTTTCAACATTTGTAAAGGAATATTGACAGAAGAAAGTGATGAGGATAGTGAAATTCTTCAACTGAGGGTCAGTAAGGAGAGGCTTGGTGGAAACAGCTGTACAACTATTGTGCAGAATTGAGCTCTTCTTATGTGTCATCATTTCAAGATGAGTAGAAAGGACCAATGGAGTAAGTTATCAGGAAGCATATTTTGGATCAGTAAAAGGGAGGTTTGTTGTTTTTTTTTGCCACTTCTTACAATTAGGCCTGAACATGATGCTGCCTTGGGAGGTAGGCAAGAGTTCATGTGGTAGCTGAACAAAGGATTGATCAGAGAGATTCATGTCTTAGATGAGAGGGTTGAACCAGATGGCCTTAATATCACATCTAATTCTAAGGCTGTATGGTATTATGTGTGCAGTAACAGTATACCTCTCTGTATAGGCTTGTCCAAGTATACTTCAGGGCAGTTGGGGATAGGAGAACAGAAAATGTAACTGACTGTGTGTCCTGAAATGAGAGGCAAGGGTCTATCATAGATAAGTGCATAGCTGTTGATTGGCATGCCTGCATCCAAATCCCAATTATGACTTGCTACCTAGTGACCTTAGATAAGTTACTTAACATCTGTATACTTTAGTTTCCATATATAAACTGAATGTGATTAGAATCTATCCAATAGGGGCGCCTAGGTAGCTCAGTGGGTTAAGCCTCTGCCTTGGGCTCAGGTCATGATCCCAGCGTCTTGGGATAGAGCCCCTCATCCAGCTCTCTGCTCAGCAGGGAGCCTGCTTCCCCTCTCTCTCTGCCTGCCTCTCTGCCTACTTGTGATCTCTGTCTGTCAAATAAATAAATAAAAATAAAATCTTTAGAGTTTATCCAATAATTTGGCTGTGATAATTAAATGAGATAATGTACATAAAGCTTCATAGTGAGGGTTAGCTATTATTATTATTAAAACTATTATTACAATTAAGTAGCCATGAAACCATCATGGAATAGTAATGCTATATTCTATTATATATTCTTTGTCTGCCTAGGTATTCTTTGAGAGAAAATATTATCTCATAGAGAAAGCATGGATATTGGATCCAAACAGGCTTGGGTTCCAAACCTATTTCTGTTCTTTATGGACTGTGTATCTTAGACAAATTACTTGACCGTGCTGTGCCTCCCTTCCCTAATGGTTCTTTAGCTATAGGGCTTCTATAAAATTAAATGAAGCAGTGTATATAATTTGCCTGGTCCTAAGTGCCAGCTATTACTCTCCACAAAGAGATGGCATTTTGTTTTCAGTCCTTATCTAGAATATGTCATATGGGGACTAAAGCAGTGCTGGGTCAATATGGAGACAAGGGCTTGAAGGCATTCAAGACTTTTCCTCCAGGCCTGGCATTTTGATTTTTCTCTACCTCACTCCGTAAGAAAAATGAATGTATTACTTCCCCTTTCTCACATCATTTTGATGGAAGATTACATCAATTATATCCATAAAACTCAAAGCCTTATTTTATTTGATTATCATATCTTCTATGATCCTGTGGTCTGCCCGGGGACTAAGATGGCTTGGAGTCCTGTGCCAATTTATAGCTGGCTCTGGACCCCTGGGGAAGCTGTCTGAGACAGAGGCTTTTGAAGCAATAGGAGCCTTGACCTTGGTTAAGCAGCATGAGACCCAGAGAAATATCAACACCGGGCTTTTGATTATGCATAGTATCCTGATTTATACAGCTTCCTCATGCTCCACTCTCTCTTTCAAATACTCCATGAAACTGAACTATATTACTCTGCGTTTTATTTAAAACCCAGGATGTTATGTCATTTGATTCATCAATATCCTTGCATTAGAAAGAGCAGGAGATGATGAAGTTTAAAAAAGTGAATTGAAGCTCAAAAGTTTGGCCTTTGAATCTTTTTCATTATGGAGTTAAATTGCTGATATTACTTCTATTCAAAATATGCTACTTATTAAACATTGATGCTAAATTCTATGTATTCTGACCCTTGTTTTTGTGACTGATGCAAGAGAATGTACCAAGAGTTCAATTAGATTTGTTGGTGTAAGGTTTGTAAATCATGGCACTATAAAAAAGAACCCCTTTCCTTTGAGAATTAAGCAAAACAAACAAACAAAAAAACCGCCCACATTTATAGACTAGTAGTACTCCTACCAGGAGGACACACTGCTTATGAGAAATTTATAAGTAACTTTGTAGAAATGGATGTTTTTAAGTTCTGAAACTGTATACCACATAGTTGCCTATAATCCCTAGACTGATATTTTACTGTGATACTCCTTTGTTTCTCATTCTAATAAAATATTAACATGGTAAGCTAATTTTTTCTGTTAAAAACAAGTTGTAATAACTGTTTTCTTCATTTGATAACGTGTCATTTAACTTGGCAGACCTAGTCTAAAATTATGTTCCATTCTTCCCCCTTTTCATCTCCACTCTTGCTTTCTGGTTACTCATTCTAGCAATACAAGACCATGTCAAGCTACAAGGCTTTTGCAGCAATCCCTACCAACACACTGCTTTTGGAACAGAAGGTCAGTGTTGGCTCAAAAGCAGAGGGAATTTTATGTTTCCAGTGTCGTTTTTGTTATGTGTTCCAAAATGGTTGTTTTGAAGTTCTGCTTTTACTAAAATGTTGCTCTTAGTTTAGGGTCTCATGATGAAAGCATCTTGGTGAATAGAATTTGAGACATCATTGATTTATCACCAGAGGCTCAATATGGGCTTAGAATTGTCCAGTCCACTGTAAAGCAGGCCTGGGGAACCTGATTCGGATTTGGAGAGATCCCCGTCCTCTGGAATTTTAAGAGCTTCCACCTCGTTTCACATTGATCAAACGGGGTTACATGAGGGCAACTGGCCAGTTTGGTCAAGACTTGGTGACTAGTAGTGGTTTCTGTGGGGTAGAAACATGTTAGCTGCGTATCCAACTTAGCTCCTTAGATCCCAGCATGGGCTAAACCTCTTTGGCCGTTCTCACCAGCCACTGATGCTAGGTCCATGAATGGGAGGGAGGACTAAAATCACTTCCAGCCACCCAGCTGCTTTCACATGCCTCTAGGGCATTTTTGCTTTGCTATTAAGAGTCATTAATGATAAAATTACAGGATTCTGCTTCAGTAGGTAAATTAAATTAAAGCCTCTTGTTTAATAAGCACATTACATACGTTCAAATGAAGGCCAAATGCAGGATTGTATCAGAATCGAAGTGAAATCAATTCCCAAGCCAAAGAAATTACTCATTTCATGTTATTTTTATATTTTTTAGACAATCTATCTCAGTTTATTAAGGCTATTTTTTTTTCTGTGTAATTATAGTGTTTCAAATGTTGTTATTATCATTTGTCAAAATGTTAATGTTTGCCAACCAGGTGTATCTTGAACATTGGTTTATGAATTTTCTTGTTGTTTTGTACGAACAGAAACAAGTTTCTTGTTGTTTTGGTATGATCTGGGTAATGAAATCTTTGCATGATCTCTTATCTAAACCGTAGGAATCATTAGTGGGAGATACTCAGTAGCATGCAGATGGGTTTTGGTGGGCAGCATCTCTTTTATTCTAATCTCTCATAACTAACTCTGATTTATCTACATGTGGTCCAGAGTCCATGTTTTATATTTGTGAATGCTTTCAGCTGGGGAGCTGAGTCGTCGCCGGACTGCAGAGAGAGAGATCTGCCACTTTTTCTCTAGCTTCTCTTTTGAATTTCTACCTTTTATAGCCCATGAAAAGATGAGATGGGCTTAATCACTGATTTCAGGAGGCTCAGGAGGATTCAGGAAGTGACAATTTTACCAGTGGTCCCTTATCCTATTACCTGGGGCTGTAATGTTGAGTAATAGTGCAATGTTTTCTCACGGCAGACTCTTGGCCCATTTCAGATGGATTTTTGTGAAATATGGTCACAGTGTCTGTCTCTACAGAAGTGGGAGAAACTCTCCTCCTCAGCAGCCAGGAGAAGTAGTACATAGGGGCCTGGTGGTATCCCTCCATCATACTTGTCTCACCTAACCTAGTACATTGTTGTGTACCTGTGGACTACCACTATATTAGTTTTCTACTTAGAAAAATTAGAGATAATTCTCCTTCAAAGACTTTTGAAAGGAAAGGCTGAATGTCACTATTGGTTCCAGAATCTTTGTCTACTAGCTCTCTTCTCTTCCAAGTAAATGGATTTTAGAGATTATCATCTACTAGTCATTCAAAATGAAGAATCATTAATTTCCAGTATCATCACAAACCTATTTCATAAGTGTATATGGTAACATCACTGTGTATTGAACCTAATGAGAGTGCATATAGGAGAGTTTTTTGTTTTGTTTTAAATTTTGAATAAGACAGACTCTATGGGAAAATTATTTTCTTTAGTACAACAAAATATAAATGTCATGACATCAAAATTACAATAGTGTTTTTCTAGGGAGGACTGACTATTGTATAAACACTAGGACTGACTATTGTGTAAGCACTACTCTCTTGGCTAAGAGAAATTGGTTTTGGGCCACAAATATATGAATTGTTCGAAGATCACAGGATATGACATATGTTTGTTTTTTCTTTAGAGCCTTTGTATAATCTATTTTTTGGGGGGAGCCTGGCTTTTCTATATTTTGTGTTGCTCCATGAGAAACTTTAATTTGTAAGGATTTTTAGATAACAAAGGTCTAAATTTGAGATTTTATCAGCATTTATTTCTATATTCACTAAAATTAAATGATGTTTCCATGTTCCTTTCATGGTGGTAGTTTAAAAAAAATCTGTTAATTTAGTTCTTTTTATCTATCTGTTTATATAATAGAACTCAACCTATGCCATTAAAATCAAAGGGACTTATTTCTGAATTGAGTGGGAAAATTAAGACTCTAATTGTCAGAAATTCTGTTTTGGGAAGAATTAACACTTTGGAATATTTTCTGAGACCCCTTTAATATCACATGGAACATCACAATTAAAGAGAATGGGGATGCTGCAGTGCCATTATAATATTCTATTAGGGTCCATGCTGTGGATTGCCTTAAAAATAGAACTAATGAATTTAATTTAGACAGTTTAACAATTATCCCCTCCCAAACACATTATACTCATGGTTGATGTTTTATACCACATTTTATTTTATAGTATATGGTATGATGAGGAACTAGAATCACTTTAAGAAATAATACTATTTTTAAAAGCAAGATTTTCTCCAAATTGAAGTACAGGCATCCCTTTCAATCACATATTAAGCTATCATTGAATCACTGGATTGGTTTCAGCTTTAATCACCCCTAGATGAAACCCATCATTTTCAAAAGAGTACATTTTGTTGGCAGGAGACATGAGGTTTCTGGTACTTCTGTTCTGTAATTTATTGTCTGCATCAAAACTTAAATTTATAGCTTATTCTGTATTCTGTAATTTTTTCCCCCCATGAACATTTAGGAGGAAAGTATTTTTAGCTTAAGCCTCAACTAAGGCTTTATAGGAAGAGATAAATGTGAGGCGTATTTTAATGTGTTAGTTTCAGAGTCTTTGGCTTCATCTCCTACCAATAATCATCTTCTCCAAGATTGAGATGAGGATGAAATACAAGTGATTTTAAAGTAGGAACAAAGTAATCAGATCAGCTTGTGTTTGTGACTGTCCACAAACTTTATTATGACATGTTCAACAATATTGTAGAGGAAATAATTTTGAAATGGACATTACTTTTTAGGCTTGTTCTGTGTGCTTCTGTTCTTTTCAGAGAATGTTAAAGATCTTACTCTCTCC
>ML101982.1:0-15864 GCA_003697995.1 Taxidea taxus jeffersonii | reverse complement strand
AGTGACTAATTTTTCTTCTTATCATATGAGTCTGATAGCAATAGGTAAAAAGTGAAAATTAAACTGAAGGACTTATAGTAACATTCTAAATAAATGGCTTTTTATTTTTATTATGAAATTATATGAAGGAAAGGAAAGATAAAGAAAGGAATATTTCCCTGATATAAAACAGTTTCACAAGTGATTCATATTTTTCCACGAGGCATATTTTTTAAAGAAATTTGAGTTCTCTGTTCTTTTCTTCACAAGTATTTCTCAGGATAAAATCAAGGCTAGAGTTAGGTGCCATTTTCTAACAAATGGCATTGTTATCTGCCATTTTCAAGACATATTTAATTTATAAGTTATGTGAGTTTGAAAGAAGGATACATAGAGTAGCTCAATTCTATAAATAGCACATTTAAATTATAGGGTTAATTATTTAAGTAAAAATTAATATAAAAATTGTTTTATTTTTTTTTCCCAGTGGAAGGAATTTAAAGAATAGCCATTCTGAAGACAATTGTAAAAATTGTGCTATAGAAATGGAAAGGTGAAGATTTGAGATGTCTTGTCGGTTTTTCAATTAGCAATAATTGCGCCTCAGATAAACCTCATTGGCTACAATATCGCCACTGCGCAAAGCTGTCTTGTCGGTTTTTAAATCAATTTATTCTAAATTGCCAGCTTAAAATTTTAAAGCATGAGTTGGTAAACTTTAATCTGATTAAACATATGTTTTTGGGTGAGATATTTTAAGATCTCTGCACATCTCAAAAATCTAACAAAATCTGGTTGTTAGCTTAGCATATGGCCTATACTAGAGAGGCAGAGAGGCATCTCTTAATTGATTAGTACAAGGAAATGTGTTCCCATTTCTCTAGCAATGGAAAAATGCCCAGGACCCAAATCTATCCCAGTTGGTTCTCCTTAGGCAGTTGTATACCGTGCACGCGTCTCTTTTAAAGCCCTTACCAAGCCATATGTAATTATACATGTTGGTAGACTTTTTTTTCCCTACTATGAACTATTTGAGGGAATATAGTAGTTTTTTGTTAGGTGTTCATTGAATGAATTAGTTTGGTTTGCAGCTGAGTAGGTCACTAAAATGTCCAATTTTATTTCATAGGATTTTAAGGCAAATTTTTGCTCATAAAATTATAAAAATTAAGGACCTTAATGTATGATAATTTGGGCAATGATAATTAAGAATCCTTCTTTAGGGTAGAATAAACTTCATCAATTCTATTTAACATGTAAAAGCTATAAAAGACCTTTTCCTATGAGGGAAGTAAATTGATTTTAGATCTGGTACTTTTTAACAACTCGAAAATACAATCACAATGGCTACCATATTGAACATTCTGGTGAATCAGACACTGAGCTAAATGTTTTGCTATCCTCACAATTCTGTGAAGACTTTGATGTTCAAAGATGCCAAGTAAATCCCCCAAAGCAGCAGAGCTATTATGTTGCTGAATTGGACCTTATATGATTATCTCCCAGCCTTTTCCTGCAAGTGACATCAACTAGCTGAAGTGAAATACTGAACAAGAAATGATGATTTTGGATTTCTGTCTACAATACTTTTTTTTTTCATTACGTGCTAAAATATATTAAAATCCTCATCAAATTAGAGCAATAAAAGTTTTTGTTTTTAGTGAAAAACAATGAAAGAGAATTGGAAATGATTTAGCCCCAAGACTTGAAAGTTTACCAACCAGCTCTGACTCCTTGAGTTGCTGAGATGAGTCACATTACAATGAAAGAGGTTTGAGCTGGAAACAGGTACACCTTTCTGACGTCCTTGATTAAATGAAGGAAAAATATGAATTCTGCTGTTATTGAACCTTAACGAATGGATGTGAAATAGGCTGTAATGGCCTGCACAAATTCCCTTCCTTCTGTGTGGTAGGAATAGATGCTCAACCCTTCAGTGTTTGGGGATTATAAATGCCATGTAGATTTCCTCAATTGTTAAATATTTTAAACCAATCATGAAAATAATGTAAGGGTAAATACATCTGTATCTTTAAAGAAGCTGTACTTTTAAGTATCTGGAAGCCCTTTTGGCTTACAGTGTACATTTCCCCCCTTTCTTCAGATCTGAATGCTATTTAGACCCGAATCTTCAACTATATAATCAAAATGAATTTATTTTGCTGAAGATATCCCTAATCCTACAAATGCTTCTGTGTTAATGACTGAAAATCAAACAAGGCTTTTGTAGTCTTCAGAGGGTTTATTCTATCAGATACATAGCTGGTCAGATTAACAAAGTATAGGAGCACTTGGGTTTAGCATGGGAGAGGGGTTAATTTGATCATGACTGAAACAAAGTAACTGACCCATAACATTTTGAAGCCCAATCTAATTAGAGAGTCTAGGCATCACAAAAAGTTTACAAGCCCTTTTAGTTAGTCTTCCTTTGAAAGTAGTTTCTTTCTGGCTCTGTTTAGAGTGCAATTGATTCATGCTGTCTTTAGACTTTTAGAAGTTAATCCTATTTCCAGAAAGCAGGTTAGACTGATGAAATATATCTGACTTAAAAGTGCCTGTGGTTCCATCAGGGTTCTCTTTTCAGGTGAGAAGCACCTGTTATAGTTTACTGGAGTGTATTCCCATAAGAACTTTGATTTACAGTGCTCGTTCAGAGTCTTTGCCTCTTAATTATAATGTAGTGCTGAGCTCAGAAACTATTTTCTACTAAAAATCTGATTTACTATGTCTCTTCTTAAAAACTGCACCTCACAGTCAGCTGTTCTGAGCAAAAGATACCTACTTTTTTTTTTATAAAGATTTTATTTATTTACTTACTTGTCAGAGAGAGAGAGACAGAGAGAACAAGCAGGCAAAGTGGCAGGCAGAGGCAGAGAGAGAAGCGGGCTCCCCACTGAGCAAGGAGCCTGATGGGGGACTCGATCCCAGGACCCCGGGATCATGACCTTAACCGACTGAGCCACCCAGGTATCGCAAGATAACTACTTTTAATGAAAATATTCCTCATAACTTACATTAGTTAAGAATCTTTAAAAAATAAGATTCAAAGCATTCACCATTTATGTCTCACTTGGCTAGAAAATTGATGTCCAATTTGTCCAATTTGGTAGAAAATATATGTTTTTAATAAAACTCTTTTATTGGAGAATATTTTGAGACAACTTCATTCAAAATTAATAAATCTAAAAAACATCAATACATTGCTGTTGGCTAAGGTGTTAAAAAACAATGTATGGTTAGAGTACTTTTAATGGAGATTTAATAAATTTTCATTTAAATATATTTTTCTTCCACAGAGGAAAAAAAAAAAAACTCTTTAAGGCTGGCAGAAGGAAAGAATCAAGATGATACATTTGACAAATAACTCCTCATGAATTAAAAAAATCTATTCTAATACTTTTCCAAGCTATTGAAACTCAAAATAACCTTTTCTTCAAATTTTAATGCACTCTGAGTATTACCCTTTTTCAAAGTTTTAGCATTATTCACCTAATTCCAGTTATCTTCCTTAATTTTCCAAGGGTTCTGAGTAGATAGTCATTCATTGAGTAAATTCAATATTCTAAATGGCCTCCTGAAAGTTGTGTTTGCCTAGAGTAAGTTCCTACAGAGTAACCAAGATATTAACCTTATTTGATTGTGGATGAAAAACACTGCCTCATTACATTAGCACCAATCATATGCCCAGCTCTTTGATGGTAAACAAATTTAACTGAAATGCAGGGAAAAAATAAAGTATTTGTTATTTAAAATATTCAAAGGGTTTAAACTACTTCTCTAGAACATTTTACAGAGGAAGATTAAAATCATATTATTTGTATGATTCATTTATTCATTTAACTCCATTTAGTTATTACTTTACCCTTTCAATTCATCCTAAGAATCTTTATTGATCACTGGCTCTATCCTGGGGCTATAAAGATAAGTACCATATTTTTCTGATTGTGATAGGGACAAATGGTCCAGTTGGGTAGAGATACTGTTGAAAAGTAATTATGATATAATATGCTTAAAGTATGTACAAAGTGATATGGTGGTGCCCAAGGAGGGAATGACAGACTTTTCCTAGTATGAGGGCCAAAAATAATTCATGAAGGAATTTGATTAGGATCTTTAAGGTGAACAGGAATTCTTGAAGTGAGCTGAAAGTGAGGAAGGACAATCTAGGCAGAACTAATAACATGTAGTTACAAGGTCAAAGAACTCAAGCGGTTCTTTGTGGTTGGAGAGCAGCTTGCAAATGAAGAGAAAATAGAAGATATTATTGAAAAGATGAAGAAGGGCTGGATCAAACTGTTCCCCTAAGGAGTTTGTTCTTAGTCCTGGTCATTCATTTCTGACCTTTTTCTTCTCCATAATTGTCATCGTAGTTAGAAGTCATATGGCATCAAGTCTAAAATTAAGGCCCCATATTATGTGCCACCTTGACGTAATAGTGAAATTAGAGGGGCCTCAAGTAGCCTAACTTCAAATTCCCCTCCCCACTGTCTACCCCCAGATAAGGTCCCCTAACCCTCCTTATCAAAATGACCATGTACAGTTCCTACTGAATCAAACAAGCCAGTCACAACTTTCTACAAACTAGTGGGCATGTATTTCACCCTCTTGATACTACAAAGCCTGTCTTCCACCGTCCCTGGTTGTTTACTCTGTGCCTGAGCACAGCCCTTGTGTGGTGTGTGCAGCATTCTTTTCCTCTAGGCTGTGAATATATCTGACTAATAAACTGTTGGTTCCATTTGCCCAGTGGTCTGGGTTGTGTGTTTGGCCATGCCCATAATAGCAAGGTAAATAGGTAATTAAGACACTGTGTCAGAGAAAAATTAAACTATCTGAACACCAGCTAGGAGTTATCTTTATGAAATTTTCTGTTCTTGCTACCCATTACTCATGACTAGTAAGTTTAGAGGAAAAAGAAGGAAGGCAAAATAGAAATTTTTTATGGTTAGAAAGCGGCAATCTCACACACATTTTTACAAAATATTTTATTTATTTATTTGACAGAGAGAGAGATCACAAGCAGGCAGAGGGGCAGGCAGAGGGGGAGGGGGAAGCAGGCCCCCTGCTGAGCAGAGAGCCCTATGTGGGGCTCAATCCCAGAACCCTGAGATCATGACCTGATCCGAAGGCAGATGCTTAAGCCACTGAGACATCCAGGAGCCCCAATCTCACGCATTTCTATTAGGTTATCATAGATAATGTTTTATATATTTTTAATTACTGCAGAAGAGTGGATTTTGCAAAAAGAAAAAAAATCCAGACAATATTTTCCTTTGTGACTTATTGAAACAAGAAGATGGTAAATTCTTATTTTTAGATGCAACTTTTCTGAATTCTGAGGTGTATATTCTAGGCCAAAATGACAACCGGCATCTGCCCATGGTTCCTGTTGGTGAAGATTAACAGTTCTGGATCTCTTCTGTCACTGTGTCTGTTAGAAGGGGAAAAATGGATTCTGTTGAGTCTTAGATTGTGTGGTTCCACAGCTGGTGTGACACCTTCTTGTCAGAATATGCGTATATCAGACTGATAGTGAGGAAACAAAGAATCAAAGGTAAATCTAAATAACAGGACAGGGCAACCTGTAATTTTCAGTTGAATACAGCAATTGGATATGGTTCACCCCAAATATGAAGCTGAGCTCATTAAAAAGTTGGGGAAATCCCCAAGGGTCAAATACCAGAAGCAAATTGAAGTTCAGAATGCTTAGTTTTTCGGAAGATATTATGCTCAGTAGTCATAGGGATTGGGGTTTACTATCAAACTGGTGAAGGGAGAGAAAGATTTGGGGCTGAGTGAGATGAGGACTGGAATTGCCTCCCTGTCATAAGGCCAGGGTTTCTGAAGGGTTACATCCTCAATTACAAAATGGATAAGAAAAAAGAAATTTGCAAAGGGAAATGACAAGCAAATTTTCTTATGTCAGCCTGGGCTCAGGGTAGGAAAAAAGAGAATCTTTAACCATAAGCCTACCCTGAAGTGGGTTTGAGATTTGAATTTATGCAGTCTCCGTGATAAGGAAAATTTGTGCTAACGAATTGAAATTAGTTTGACTCATTATGTTTCCAGGAAACGAAGAGTAGCTGGTATTGGAACAATTCTTTTGTAGATAACTCTGATAAACTGGGCAAAATACAAAAAAAAATAATTGTCTAAAAGTACTGAACCAAGTGACCAAGAGCAGGTAGAATTTCAGTAGAGTCAATTCAGTAAAGAGATAAAGGAATTGAGCGATTTTCCAAATTTTATGAGTTTTTCATTTATGGGGGGCTCTTTGTCTCTTCACCATGGAACAAACAAAAACTCAGCAAGAAACCAGCAGGCTTCCTGGATGAGGAATCAGAGAAGAGAATGGAGGGTTACACAGGATCTGGAAAGTGAGGGGAGAATCTGGGAAAAGAGTGAGTCACAGAAAGGAAGCCCTAAATGTCACATATAAACTCTGTCCAAACCCCTGGATGACCAATGAATTACACATGTGCTTGTTAAGCCCAGCTAACCCCAGTTAAGGGATTCCAGCTGCTGCCCACCATCAAGGAGACAGAGTTTGGAGCTGACTTAAATGCCTGCTAAAACTAAACAATAACAACAAAATAGTTAGGATACAAAATTACTAATGTCTAGACATACAAAGAAGCAGGATAATTTAAACCACCCTCAAAGAGAAAATGTAATTCACAGAGAGTGACTCAAAGATGTTCCAGGTGGTGGTGTTCTTGTAACTATCCTCAAGGGTATAAAGGAAAATATGCTGATAATGAGTTATATATAGGACTTCGCAAAAATAGAAACTAAAATAGACTCAAGTGGAAATTCTAGAGTTGAAAACTAAAATACTGGAAATTAGAAAATGCACTGTATTTTTTAAGAAAAATTGAAAATACAGATGTGTCAGTGAACTTGAAGATAAATTGCTAGAAATTACCTTATTTGAATAAAAGGGGAGCACAAATAGGTGAACAGAGTTCCAGTGACATGGGGGATGATATCAAAATGTAATTAGAGTCTCAGAGGGCGAGGAGAGAATGGGGCAGAAAAAATATTTGAATAACTAATAGACAAAATTTTTCTAAATTTGGTATAATATGTAAATATATACTTTTCAGAAGCTCAGATAGTCCCCCAAAATGTTTAATTCAAAAAAAAATGACTGAGCATATTACAATTGAACTTCTAAAAATCAAATATAAGGAGAAAATTTTGGAAGCAGTCAGGGAAAAATAATACATTACATACTGAGGAACAACAATAAAATAATTGCTAACTTCTCATTAGAAACAGTGGAGGCCAGAAGACAATGGAATGACATCTTTAAATGCTGAGAGAGAGAGGAAAAAACTCTCTCTTATGAGAGTTGTGACTATGTTGCTGGGGAAAACCCCTTCAAGAATGAAGAAAAAATGAAGATATTTTCAGCTGAAAGAAGATAGAGAGAATTCATTGATTACAGATTTGTACAACAAAATATGCTAAAGGAAGTCCGTCAAGCTGAAGATAAATAATGGTGAATAGAAACTCAGAACTTCAGAAAGGAAAGCAGAACATAGAAAATAATAAATATGTGGATAACTATAAAATACTATTTTGTAAAAATTCCTTTAACATACATGTAACTATTTAAGGCAAAATTAAAACATGAGGGGCACCTGGGTGGCTCAGTGGGTTAAAGCCTCTGCCTTCCACTCCGGTCATGATCCCAGGATCCTGGGATCCAGCCCCACATAAGGCTCTCTGCTCAGCAGGCTCCCTGCTTCCCCCACCCCCCCACACCCGTCTCTGCCTGCCTCTCTGCCTACTTGTGATCTCTTTCTCTCTGTCAAATAAATAAAATCTTTAAAAAGAAAAAAAAGTAGTTAAAAAAAATTAAAACATGATAATATGTTGGTAGCATATTCAAATATATTTATAAGGCAATTAGAACATAAAAACAAGAGTAGGGGATGAAGAGAGCTAAACAATTGCTAGATTATTGAATAGTATGTGAATTGAATCTAGATTTTGTACTGCTTGGTTTAGACCTTGGTATAAATAGAAAATTTTTCAAGGTTAATTTGTAAAAAAAATAGTCTGTAACATTCATATTAGTTTTTTTTATTAATTTTTTAATTTTTTATAAACATATAACGTATTTTTATCCCCAGGAGGTACAGATCTGTGAATCACCAGGTTTACACATTTCACAGCACTCACCATAGAACATACCCTCCCCAATGTCCATATTCATATTAGTTTTAATGTAAGCCATACTCACTGCCACAGTGGACAAACCCTGATATTTTAGTGGCTCAACACAATCATTGTTTATTTCCTTTCCATATCCATGTTGGTAGTGTTCATTTTGGCTCTCCCACATGAGTTCTTAGTAATTCAGTGATTTAGGAAGGTAGTCGGCTTCCATCTTGTGTCTTAGTTATCTGAAGAAGATGGAAGAGAGAATTATGGAAAGTCATATCCACTCTTAGCTGCCTTGCACAGGAGGTTATGTATGACTTCTACTCACATTTATTTCATAAGAATAAGTCACAAGATCATACTTAAATTCCTGAGACCAAAGAAATGTATATCTGTGTCCAAGAAAATGAAAATCTCTGATGAACATCTAGCATTTTCTTTGCGACGATATCCAAATTAGTGGAAGGCAAATGAGTTAGAAAAAAACAAATTTAATCAATTAAAATATTCAAAAGCTGAATAAAAATGAAATAAGTAAAGTAAAACAAAAATAAAACAAATGTTTTGGAAGCATTTAAACATACAAGTAATTGTAATAAAAGAAATGTTAACCTCTCCAATTAAAAGACAGTGGAAATTAGACTGGATCAAAAAATGAATTCTAGACGTCTGCTCTTTATAAACCAGTGATTTTTAATGTTTGAATGTAGGAAGTTGAAAAAAAAGAGGGAAAAATGATGTACTAGTAAAATGCTAGTCAAAGCATTTGGTTATATGAGGCAAAGTAGATATTAAGATATAAAGCATTACTGGTGAGACAGAGGGTCACTTTGCAATGATAAACATTTAAGTCATGAGGGAGGAATACTTCTAATTATGAATGTAGCTAATAAAATGGCTTCAAGCTATGTTGAGCAAAAATTGCTGGTATCACAGGGAGAGATTAACAAACCCACTATCATTCCCTGAGATTTTGTGATATCTCTTTCAATTATTGATAGAGCACATATGCAGGATACCCAGTAAAACTAGAATAAGTTGAATAAAACAATAATTTTGATCAGATAGAGACACACTTACATGCAGAAGCCTGCAGACAACAGAAGATAGATATTTTCTTAAGCATAAATGGAATATTTATAATACTGTGTCTTATGCCATAAATCTCAAACTTCATAAAAAGTTACTATGATGAAGAAGAAATTCTCTGGCTATAGTATAACTAAATTAGATAATTTTAAAATTGGGAAAAATCCTCATATTTTTAAAAATTAATAGGGAAAACCTCTTTTAAATAGCCCATGAGTCTAAGAAATCTTAACAGAAGTGTTTAAAGATGTATTGAAAACTGAATGACAGTGACCATACTATATATAATGACTTGTGAAATGCAACAAAAGGAATACATTCAGAAAGGTTAGGATAAATCCAAAACAATGTAGAGGGAAAGAATTAGTTAAAGATATTAACATATATTACTGAAATGGAATATGAATATGCCAAAGGAGATCAATGCCAATATGTAGTTCAATTAAGAGATGAGAAATTGATCATTTTCTGGAGAAACTGATTGTTTAAAAAAAGTAGGTAGACACAAATAAATATTAGAGATGATAAAGGAGTGGGACCAAGGTGGTGGTATGAGGCTTCTGAAATTTCCTCTTCCCATAGACACACCAAATGCACAGCTATATGTTGAACAATTCCCTCTGAGAAAAATCCAGAAACTATGTGAGTGACTCTTACACACTGGGTGAATGAGAATATCAAAACAGGTTAAAAAAAAAAAAAGGCTGAGATACACTGTCCTTATAAACTCCAATGCTGGCACAGCTCCATGCAGTTGGGAAAGAATCCCCAACTTCCAATCCTCTGTGAGGCATGAAGGATTTAGATCACATATGAAGCAACCCAAATTTTTAGACTTCTACCCAAGGGAGTGACTTACTAGGTTAGAACAAAGTTTCTTTTTTTTTGTTAAAGATTTTATTTATTTATTTGACAGACAGAGATCACAAGTAGGCAGAGAGGCAGGCAGAGAGAGAGAGGAAGGGAAGCAGGCTCCCTGCTGAGCAGAGAGCCCGATGTGGGGCTCGATCCCAGGACCCTGGGATCATGACCTGAGCAGAAGGCAGAGGATTTAACCCACTGAGCCACCCAGGTGCCCCTAGAACAAAGTTTCTTAAAGGAAACACCAATCACAAAGGAAAATGATGAAAACTTTGACCATATTGCAATGAAAACTTGTGTGTGTTATCATAAGACATACTGGCGATCATGAAAAGGGAAGGCAAGACTGGGTGAAGACATTTGTGCCACATTTAACTGACAAATACTTTGCATCCAGATTACATCAAGTTTTCCAACAAATGAATAAAAAGCAGACTACCCAATAGAACAATGAATCCATATATAAAAGGAAACACGAATAACCAGTAAACACATAAAAGAGGCCCAACCTCAAAAATTATTAGGCAAATTCAACCTAAAACCATAAATGAGGTATTTTATGTATGTCAGGATGTTAAGATTCTTCAAAGTCTGAAAAACAGGAACTCTCATTCATTGCAGTTATGAGTGTAAAATTATACAATTGTTTTAAAGAACAATTTCACAATATCTGCAAAAGCTATCTTTTTCTTTAGTCTTAAACTACAAATATGTTATAAAGAAAAGTGTACATGGGAGATAGTTGTTACAGTTTCTAATAGGAAAAATATGGGGCACCCTAAATATTCAGCACTAGAAGAAGTATCCATTTTGTTGTGGAATATGCATAAAATTGGATATAATATGGAGGTCCAACAACTAAGTGAATAGCTATATGGAAAACAATAATAAGGGCAAGAGGAAATTTTCAGAGGTGATGGACTTGTTTATGGCAATAGACTTTTGACATGGTTTCATAGATATATACTTGTTTCCAAACACATCAGTTGCATATATTAAAAAGGTACAGATTTTTGTATTTCAACCGAATCTCAATAAAGTGGTTTAAAGCAAGCAAACAAACACAAAAAAGTTCCAGAATCATATTTTGTACTTATATGACATTAGAAGATTTGCACAACATAACCTTTTATGTTGTTTAGTGGTATATAAATATATTGATATGTTTTAAAAATTAAAGGCATACACATGATGATAAACACAAAATTAATGAGTGATGAATTCTCAGGTTCATGTGGAAGATGAAAAAGCAAGCAGGGAGGAATATATACTGGCTTCCATTATTTTGTGAAACTTTATTCTCAATGGCTTACGGACTCTGTATGGAGTGCCATCTTACTTTCTCCATATATAAGCTATATGTCTAAAGTAGGTATCTGAACTATATCACAGTAAATAAAAAGTAGATACCTGAGCTATATCACAATTAACAAAAAGTATGCTTCAAAAGAGTTGGATGTCATCCGAGGCCCAGTCTAATGAATCAAGTAACCCAAATTTTTTATACATAAATGATTAAAAGTTAGGCAAGTTTCTTTCTTGTGTGTGCATGTTTCTTATTAAACTGGCCCTGAAGCATTTCCTTAAAAATAGTTTTTGTAGTATTTTGAGAAAGGGCTGCATCATTGTTTCTGTGTGTCACTTCCCAAAGTGATTTCTCTGAAGGGGACAAGTCTCATCTGGATGTATAATGTGTCCAAGTTCCAGTGTGTAATGTTAAAAAGTTCAGCTTCCTTCCTTTGTTTCAACACCGTATGTTGGAGAAGCTCATTACATTGGAGAAACTAGACAGATGTGAGCAATGCCTCTATGCCAGATAATAGATCAGAGACTTTTCTACTACATGTATATTTGACTAAAAGCCTCACATGAGAACTGTTTGATGTATTACTAGGCACTCGACGAACCAGCCAAGACTGAAAGTGTCTTCAAGGACAGCACTGTAGACCCATCTCTGGAGGTAATGACTTCAGATTACCCATGCTTTTTAAACAAAAGACCGAAACTCATTGCTAACTCAGTACCTGGTTTCAATTCTTCCAGTTTTGTTTCCCTGCACAGCTCAGGCAGCAAACTGAAGAGCTCTGTGCTACCATTGATAAGGTCTTACAGGATTCCTTGTCTATGGTAATGCCTTAGACTAGAATGTGCATTTCAAACATTTGCTTCGCTTCTCTTCATTTTCCTCAGTTCGAGTATGATGCGTCTTAGGTTTGTCCTTCTTGTTTCTTTTTCTTTTCCAGCATTCTGACTCTCCTTCGAGTTCCTCACAGACATTGTTGGGTTCTGACACAATGAAAGTATGTATATATTTAATATAATTTGCTGAACCATAACAGTGACTAGATCAATGGTTTTAAACTGCAGGTTGAGGCCCTGTTGTGAATTGGGAAGTTACTTTAGTTGAATAGCAACCAGCATCTTAAAAACAGAATAACAGAGCACAACGGGGGTGGGAGTTAAGGTGGTAGGAAAAGTAAAAATGAAAGAAGATGGGATCCGGAGGGAGAAAAACCAAAAGAGACTCTTAATGTCATAAAACGAACTGAGGGGGGTGGGGGGAAGAGGGGTTGGGAGAGGGTGGTGGGGTTACATTATATGTTTAAATAAAGCTTAAATAAAGTTAAAAAAAAAACAGAATAACAGGAACGTAAAACATCAGACTGGATTACAGCTAGTGAGTAGCATTGTTGGCGTATGTTTCAATTTGTTCACGTGTATGTATGTAAGTATATGTGTACAGGGTTAGAAAGTAAAATTTATTACTAACTATGGGTTAAGTTCGAAACAGTTTGAAAGCCAAAGTGTTAGACTTTGTCCTTATAGTTGGCATTTTAAGAAGCATTTTAAGAACCGCATATAAAATCTGTGGCTTATCCTTAATCTCATACCATAGCTTCAGTATTTATGTAATTCACAGTCACTTAGAATTGCAGAAGTGGGAAAGGAAGTAGACTGAACTTACATTAGGCTAAGAGCTTTCACACAGGTATTATTTCTGGAACTTTTTTCCTTTTGGTCGACTAAGCCTATTTCGTTGTTCTTTGACTCACAGGGATAGAAACCTGGATATTTTAGGTTGTTAGGATACTACTAAGTCATTAATTATTGTACCTGAGAATTTAATTATTTCCTTCTTATATTGTAGTCATTTTCGTTTGTTGGAATAAAATGCTACATTATTTTTTTGAATGCTTAATACAGGTCTCATCAAATTTTCAAAGTGGTTGTGGCTTTTTCTTTATAATTATTAAGGTTTTTTGGTCAGCTGTATTTTCACTCTTTGAGTGAGTATAAATGCTTTTTCAGGTTCCCTTTAAAAATTGTACATTGTGAGGGGCGCCTGGGTGGCTCAGTGGGCTAAAGCCTCTGTCTTCGGCTCAGGTCATGTTCCCAGGGTCTTGGGATCGAGCCCCACATCGGGCTCTCCGCTGGGTAGGGAGCCTGCTTCCCCCACTCTCTCTCTATCTCTCTCTCCCCTCTCTGCCTGCCTGTGATCTCTCTGTCAGATAGATAAGTAAGTCTTTAAAAAAAGAATTGTACATTGTGGGTGACTTGGTCATTAAGCGTCTGCCTTTGGCTCAGGTCATGAACCCAGGGTCCTGGGATTGAGCCCTGCATTGGGCTCCCTGCTCAGCAGGAAGCCTGCTTCTCCTTCTCCCACTCCCCCTGCTTGTGTTGCCTCTCTTGCTGTCTCTCTCTCTCTCTGTCAAATAAATTAATAAAATCTTTAAAAAAAATAAAAAGTTGTACATTGTATATGCAAAGCAGGTTTTAAACATACAGAATTGCTTATGATTAGAAGAGTATCCTAATTTTTTATTGGATTATCAAAACTATAATTACCCATTAATAATGACATAGGAACTCAGTAAATAATAATCAGTATAACAAATGATATTTTAGCAGAGAGGACCTACAAATAGATAATTGTAGTTTTTATATTTGTCTATTCATTGTATATTCTTTAAGTCTTTTAATCTAAAAATATGAAACATTGATTTTTTTGAGGCTATATAAATTTTAAAGTATATTTTCATTCTGTTTGTTGAACATATAAAAAGTACTTTATATTTTATAATAGGAATAGAACTTAAGTAATAGTATGTGAATAATATATATTATTGATTTATTTAACAAATATTTAATGCTTATAGCATTAAAATACATTATTCTATGTCACTAAATTTAAGACAACTGTTTCATCCAACAAGTATTTATTAAGGGCCTACTATGGGCCTGATGGTGTGAGGCACTAAGGAGATAATGGTGAGCAAAGTAATGTAAGGGGAATATTTTGATGTAGTGATTAGAAAGAGGAATTCAAGCTGAGAGCAAAGATGGGAAGAGTCCAAAGTATAGAGAGATCAGGGAGATTAGCTTTCAGGTGTAAGCATGTATACATTTCCTGAGGCAGGAAGGAACTTAGTGTGTATGAAGATGAAGGCCAGTATGGCTGCCACGGGTGGAGTGTGTGAAATGGGACAGTGGGCTAGGAATGGTGACTTAGATACTTACAGCATACCCTGGAGATATGGAAGGCTCAGTTCCAGCCCACAGCAATACAGTGAATATTGCAATAAAGTGAATCAATTGTATTTTTCCATTTCCCAATACATGTAAAATTTATGTTTACAATATATCATCACCTGTTAAGTATGCAATAACATGTCTAGAAAACAATGGACATATCTTAATTAAAAATACTTTATTGTTAAATAATGCTAACCATCCTCTGAACTTTCAGAAAGTCATAACATTTTTGCTGGTGGAGGGTCTTGCCTCCATGTTGATAGCCGCTGACTGATCAGGGTGGTGGTTGCTGAAGGCCAGGGTGGCTGTGGCAATTTCTTCAAACAAGACAACAATGAAGTTTGCCTCATCAATGGACGCTTCCTTCCATGATTATTCTGTAGGGTGTGATGCTGTCTGATTGGCATTTTACCCACAGAACTTCTTTCACAATTAGTTAGTCCTCTCAAATCCTGCCACAACTTTAACAACAAAGTTTATGTCATGTTCTAAACCCTTTGTTATCATTTCAACAATCTTCTCACTATCTTTATCAAGAGTACATTCATCTCAAGAAACCGTGTTCTTGGGATGCCTGGGTGGCTCAGTGGGTTAAAGCCTCTGCCTTGGGCTCAGGTCATGATCCCAGGGTCCTGGGATCGAGCCCCACATCTGGCTCCCTGCTGAGCAGAGAGCCTGTTTGCTCCTCTCTCTCTGCCTGTCTCTCTGCCTGCTTGTGATCTCTGTCTGTCAAATAAATAAAATCTTAAAAAAAAAGAAAGAAACCGTGTTCTTTGTTCCTCCACAAGAAACAACTCCTCATCCATTCAAGTTTGATCTCAAGATTGCAGCAACTCAAGCACATCTTCAGGCTCCACTTCCAATTTTAGGCTTTGCTGTTTCCACCCCATCTGCACTTACTTCCCCCACCGAAATCTTGAATCTTTAAGTCCTCCACTCCATGAGGGTTGGAATCAAGTTCTTCCAAACTCCTGTCAGTGTTGATAATCTGACCTCTTCTCATGAGTCAGAGATGTTCTTAATGGCATCAAGTATGGTGAATCCTGTCCAGAAAGTTTTCATTTTTTCTTTTTTTTTTTTTAAATTGAGGTATAGGGGACTCTCTCTCTTCCTCAGCCCTTTGGCTTGTGCTTGGTTTCTCCCTCTTTGAAAAAAATACAAATAAATAAAATCAATAAAATTGGAGTTTGTTGATACATAATATTATATTAGCTTCAGGTGTGCAACATC
>RCUC01131937.1:0-33187 GCA_003697995.1 Taxidea taxus jeffersonii | reverse complement strand
CATTCCACTCTTAAGATATTTCTCCAAAGAAGATCTAGAAATGGCCAATAAACACATAAAAATTATTGAACATTATCAGCCATCAGAGTAATGCAAATCAAAGCCACAGTGAGATACGACTTCATATCCATTAGGTGGCTATAATATAAAGACAGATCATAATAAGCATTGGTTAGGATTGTAAAAAAAAAAAAAAAGGAATGCTCATGCTTGTCTGGAGTGAATGTAAATGGTGCAGCCACTTTGAAAAATAGTGGCAGTTCCTCTTAAGGTTAAATATAGAGTTGTCATATATAACCTCAATTCCACTCTGAGGTATATACCCTAGAAAAAAGAAAGCATATGTTCACACACACAAAAAACTTATACAAGAATATTCATAGCAAGACTATTCATAATAACCAAAAAATGGCAAGTCAAATGCTCATCAACTGAGAAGTGGGTAAACAAAATGTGACCTATTAGTACAATAAGATATTATTCATACATAAAAAGGAATGAAGTACTGATTTATATTATACTACAACATGGGTGAATCTTGAAAACATTATGCTAAGTGAAAGAAGATAGGCACAAAAGGCCAAATATTATATGATTTCAGTTATATGAAATGTCCAGAATAGGCAAATCCATATATACACAAAATAGATTAGTGGTTGCCAGGGGCTATGGAGAGAGGAGAATGGGAATGACTGCTAATAAGCATGGAGTTTTTGTTTTTTTTTTTTAGATTTTTAAAATTTATTTATTTATTTGACAGAGATCACAAGTAGGCAGAGAGGCAGGCAGAGAGAGAGGAGGAAGCAGGCTCCCTGCTGAGCGGAGAGCCCAATGCGGGGGGCTCCATCCCAGAACCCTGGGATCATGACCTGAGCCTAAGGCAGAGGCTTTAACCCACTGAGCCACCCAGGCGCCCCATGGAGTTTCTTTTTGAGATGACAGTGTTCTGGAATCGGACAGTGGTAGTAGTTGCACAATTTTGTGAATACACTAGAAACCAATGCATTGCACATGTTAAAAGTGTCAATTTTATGGTATGTGAGTTGTGTTTCAAATAGATGAGCATGCTTCCATCCCCCAGAATTATTGCCATTTTCATTTTAGTTATTTTCTTCCTTCATCTACTTTTTACTACCCTTTCCTAAAGGAAAATTCTGTAGGGGTAAACTGAAGTTGCAGATGAACATGTTAAAGAGCAGAATTATTTTTGCTTTTTAATTTTTCAAGCAATCTTTTCAGTTTAGAATAATTTTAGATTTACAGAAAAGTTGCAAAGATGATACAAAGAAATCCTATATGTCTTTCACCCAGTTTCCCTTAAGGTCAGCATCTTATACAACTTCAGGACCGAGACCAAACTCTAAGAAAGTAACATTGCTACATTACTATTAAATGAGCTCCAACCTTATTCAGATTTTACCAGTCTTTCCACTAATGCCCTTTTTCTGTACCAGGATCCTGTCCAGGACACCACTTTGCATTTAGTTGTCACATCTCTTTAGCCTCCTCTGATCTGTGACTGTCTCATTCTTTTTTTTTTGACTTTGACAGTGTTGGAGAGAATTGTTCAGGTATTTTATAAAGTGTTCCTCAGTTTAGGTTGTCTGATGGTTTTCCTCATGATTAGATTGGGCTTGTGGGTATTGGGGTCTATTACGAATAAACCTCTCTCCTTACATCAGATGAGGCAGTATATGGTATCAACATGACTTAGCACTGGAGATATTACACTTAATTTCTTGCTTATATAATGTTTATCAGGTTCCTCCACTGTACGTTTGTGATTTTTCCTTTTCATACTGTATTCTTCAGAAGTGAGTCGTAAATCCAGCTCATATGCAGAGCAGCATGTGGGGAGATTAAGCCCTACCTTTTAGAAGGGTGTCTTTGTTCAGGCAGCTATAACAGAATACCACAAACCCGGTGGCTTATCAACAACAGAAGTTTATTTCTTACAGTTCGGTAGGCTGACAAGTCCGAGATCAAGACGCCGGAAGATTAGATGTCTAGTGAGAGCTCACTTCCTATTTCATAGACAGCTATTATCATGTATCCTCACATGGTGTAGAGCAGAGTGAGCTCACTCAACCTCATTTATAAGGACACTCTCCTATTCACGAGGGTGACACCTGATGACCCACTGATGGCCCATCTCCTGATACCATCACATGGGGGGCTAAGATGTCAACGTGTGAGTTTTGTCAGGGGCACAAATATGGGGAGGTATCTACATAAATTACTTGTAACTTTTCTGTTTGAAAGATGTGTCTTTTTTCTTCCAGGTATTTATTCAGTCCTTTATATCAATATGGACTCATGTATATTTAGTTTATATTTACATCATAATCCAATTCTATATTATTTATTTTGTTGTTCAAATTGTCCCAGCTTTGGCCACTGGAGCTCTTTCAGGTAGGTACCTTTGCTTCTCTGATATGCTCCATCTTTTTAAAAACCAAAATTTTTTTTCCATTGAGTGCTTTCTTACTACAAAATGCTCAAGGCCCATCTTGTATACCCACTTTGTGTAACAGACCTAGAACCAGTCCCATTTTTTTTTTTCAACTGGAAAATGGTATTAGAAATCGAGATCTAGGTATAGGGTGTAAAAACAGTAATATTTGTTTATTGGCAAATGTCAGCTTAAGGGAAAGGAAGGGACCATCTGTCCAGTGGAAGAAAGAAGAGCGAGAACTAAGAATGAAGGACATGGTTTGGATGATAGCTGAGGATTGAATGATGTGTTGAAACTGGAGATCAGTCATGGTGCCCACTGGTTACCCACTTGAAACACTATTAATATGCATGGTGACTCTACCCAGGCGTTTTAAATTGACGATAAGTCTATGAGGTAAATATATAACAAGCCACCTTTGAAATGGAGTAGAATATGCAATTCTAGAAGAAAAATTCCTAGCTGACCTCTAAGACCCAACTTCATTTGGATTCTCAAAACCAAGTACTGCTTGATATTGCTCTCTTTGTACTGCGTTTTCTTTCTTTTTATGAGGTAAACTCAAATAGTCACTTAAAATATAAATGGTATAATAATGATAATGATAACTGTAGAGTGCAGTTGTTTGGGATTCTGAAGCTCCTGTTTGTGTTTTATTATTATGACTTTTTATTTTGTCCCAGACAGAGAAAAACTGGATACCAGACATGCAAATAGCTGTGGTGGAGAGATTGGAAGGGGAAAACAGTGTAAAAGTCACGGTACAGCAGGCAGGGAAAGCATTGAAATTCTGTTCTCTCTAAACCTGAAATGCAGAGGCTGGCTATGTGGGAGACTGTAAAGGGAAATCTGCTTAATAGGAGAGCAACGAGGTGGACAGTCTTTGCTATACTTATATTAACATATGGGCACCTCACCAAATACATTTTGAAGATGTTGGCAGACACTTTTTTTTGGAATAGAACTGGAGAGTGCAGGTTTTTTGTTTGTTTGTTTGTTTGTTTGTTTTAGCAGCTGAAGATTTTGAATTGTACTATAGATTAGCTAGAAGTTACAATAAGCCCTTCCTGAGTCAGCTAAATAGTGAAACAAAGTTTCCCAAAGTTGCTTTAGCACTAGTGGGTAACATAATAACTCAGGAACCATTGATTCAATCCGTTTAGGAGACAGAACAAATGTTTTGATTTTACCTCTTTATTTGCCCAGGGTACCTGAGGGGGCTGCTGTAATTAACAATACATTGTTGTACCTGTAGAGTCCTTTTTATCTCAGAAAACCTATGATCCTGGAGGAAATAGATCTTACTAGTTTGCCTTAAACCAAAGGAAATGGAATCTCTCATTTGATCTGTAAAACCGGATTTTCCTACTTACCTCTCCCTGGAGGCAGCATGGCTATGTTACAGGAAGCGAGGGCTGGTGATTTACCCTGCTTCTACTATTTACATGCTGCAGGGCTGTCTGATCATCATGCTTACTATGGGCTAAATTTTGCTCCCTCCACAAATTCATGTTGATGTCCTAACCCCTATTGCATCTGAATGAGTATTCGGAGATAGGATCTTTAGAGAAATAGTTAAATTAAAATGATGTTATTAGGGGATAGCTCAGTCAGTTAAGCCGCTGCCTTTGGCTCAGGTCATGATCGCAGGGTCCTGGGATCGAGTGCCACATTGGGCTCGTTGCTCAGCGGGGAGCCTGCTTCTCTGTCTGCCTCTGCCTGCCACTCTGCCTGCTTGTGCTCTCTCTCTCTGACAAACAAATAAATAAGTAAAATCTTTAAAAATAATAAATAAAATAAAATAAAATGATGTTATTAGGATGGACCCTAATCCAGTATGAATGTTGTCTTATAAGAAGAGGAAATTTGGACACAGACAGGTACTGAGGAAAGATAGTGGGAAAATACACAGGGAGATGATAACTTTCTATAAGCAGAGAGAGGACTGAGACAGATCTTTCTCTGATGTCCCCAGAGGGAACCGATCCTGCTATACCTTAATATCAGATTTGCCAGCCTCTAGGACTGCAGGAAATAAATTTCTATCATTTAAGCCATTCTGTGCTGCTTTGTTAGAGTATCTCTAACAAGCCAATGTAGTGCTATATGGGACTATCACAGAAATCTTTCAGGGGAAAGAGAAAACTAATATTTGTTGACAGTCACTGTATAGACAAATAGGAATAAACTTAAGATCTCCCTTAATCATCACAACTACCCTTTAGATGGGCATTAACTTCATTATATTGGTGAAGTAATGGGCCCTGGGAGAGGTAGGGTAGTTTGTGTAAAACTAAGGAGCTGCTGGTGGAATATATTTGAATTTATATCTCTTCTACTTCTAGTCCTTGCCCTTTTTACTCTGTGTCATTGGGAAATAAACTATAATAGGTAACCCAAGCCCAACCCTTGGTGCACTTCTACAGTGATTTCAATAAAAGATATACTTGCTTACTTAGGAGTGAAGCCCAAGGAAGCTTTAAACTGGAAATGATCCAAACCTCTTGATGAAAGGAGCCCCCAGGATGACAAACAACCCTCTTAATAATCCATGAGTTATTTTGGTCTCCCACTAGATGGTGCTAGAGCCTATTTCTATGTCATAAGGCATTTGGTCTGGGGATCTCACTCAATCCAGTACTACTTTTGGTGCTTTGACCATAACCTATTTAGGTTCTACATTTCTTTCCTATTATTGTTCATGTTTCTTTACTTAAAATTGTCCAGGAGTCCTTAAAAGTGCCTAAGTGAGAGAGTCGTCCACCATATTGGCATGGCAGGAGATACACACCACTATCGTGGTATGAGTAATACTATATCCAATGAGCATAAGATACTTTTTATTTATGGAAAGGTCTTCAATACACTAATCCGTGGTTGAATGCATAGAAAACAAAGGACTTAAGCTTTTATCTCTAGTCATTGATTCACTCTGGGGAGAGGGATACAACTTCTCACAGCCCTAGTTTTTCCATTTATAAAACAGAAATAAAATATGGGATACTTACTTCAAAGGGCACTCAGGAGATGAATAAGGTAGTGTCTCTTAAAATACTCTGTGGTTGTTAGAGAAATAGAGTTATATCCTCTTTGCAAATAGCACAAAAATGATGAAGCCTACAACTTGACTTTGACCCATCAATGCTTATTTGAATCTTTTGACCCTACTTGGTCACAGATTATCCCCAAGTACTTCGTTGTTCTTTTTCTCCGTAAGATAAAAGGGCATCCACATGATGGAAACTACCATTTGGGGAATGGATTAATAGTTGCCTTTCAATTTCTCAATGGAGAAATTTGTTCTGCCCTCCAGAAGTCATTTCATCTCTATTTTTCTCCGCGCTCAAATGCTTTGCTAAGGGTAACATTTGGGATAAGGTTTCTGGATGGTCTCTTTACTCTTAGTCAGCAGGAGTCCACTGTGCTTTGTTTTTAACCTGTTTTCCAGATGTGTTTAGAAAAGCACATTGGAAGGTACATTGGGAATAAAAGATGATGGATACTTATGGCTAAATCAGATTTTATAGGTTTGAAATGTGCTATAGACTGAATTGCGTCTCACCAAGTTTCATACATTGAAGCCCTAACCCCTCACTGTGGCTGTGTTTGAAGATAGGGCTTACAAGGAAATAATGAAAGTTAAATGAGATAATGAGGTGGGGCCTGATAGGATTGGATGAGTGTCCTTACAAAAGAGTCCTCAGAGAGTTACTGCTCACTCTTCCTGCTCACTCACTTCCAATAGCCCTCCCCTCCCCCAAGTCATGCTAGCACATAACAAGTTGGTGGCCCATTATAAGCCAGGAAGAAAGCTCTCACTAAAACCCAACTGTGCTGGCACACTGACTTACAACCTTTGGAACTGTGAGAAGATAAATGTCTATTGTTTAAACCACCTGGGGTGGGGTATTTTATTATGGCAGCCCAAGCTGACTAAGATGAAATACTTACCTCCTAGCCCTAAGAAAGAGGTTACACACTGTGGCTGTAAAGGGCCAAATAGTAAATATTTTAGGCTTTGCAGGTCATAGAGTCTTTTGCAACCACTCAACTCTGCAATGGTATCATGGAAGCAGCTATGACCAGTACATAAAAAAGCAAATGAGGCTGTGATCTCATAAAACTTTATTTATAAAAATAGACAATGAACCAATTTGGTCATAGGCTATAGTTTGCTGGCCCTTGTTCCAAGAAAACACCAAAAACAGGGGCACCTGGGTGGCTTAGTGGGTTAAAGCCTTTGTCTTCGGCTCAGGTCATGATCTCAGGGTCCTGGGATGGAGCCCTGCATCAGGCTCTCTGCTCAGGAGGGAGCCTGCCTCCTCCTCTCTCTCTGTCTGCCTCTTTGCCTACTTGCGATCTCTGTCTGTCAAATAAAATCCTCAAAAAAAAAAAAAAGAAAGAAAACACTAAAATCAAACAGCCAAAGCAGATATATTCTGTTTTTTTTTTTTCCCTCAAAGACAGGTTTTCATTATTACTAAACAAACAAAAAAATCATGACAACTGACTATCTCTTCCACTTTTTAAAAGTTCCAATGTATGATTCTCCTTAGTAATAATAATAATAGAGTTACTTTTAAGCAAGAGGCACATGGGCTAATGCTTATTTCTTTGGCTAAACAATACAAATTCTGAATCATCTGGTTTTTATTTCTCCTAATCCAGTGAAAATCATCTCTCTAATATCTTGTGTTCTCCTGTGTGAAACATTCAGATGGGAGATAATTTATGGCTCAAATATAAGTAGCCTGTCTTTGTGATACATACCATTCTTGTTGACAAGTCGTTTTGTGTCTTTGTATGATCCAGTTCTGATAGTCACCTTTCACCCCTCTTCTTCCCAGTGCTGTCCAACACTTAGCTGGTTTCTCCTTTTCCTATGCATGGGCTGTAGTTGTTTAAAAGTGCCTCACTGGCCTCCATGACTTTACCACGACTGCCAAAGTTTTCCACTTGATGGTTTAGCTGTAACCACAACCACCATTCCCAGGATGCTTATTTTGTCCCAAGCACGAGGGCAGCTATTTTCAAAATATAATCTCATTTAATTATTCTAATATTCCTATAAGGCAAGTGTTATCATGTCCATTTAGTAGATGAGGATAATGAGGTACAGTAAAGAGCCCATAACTGAATAATTGCCAAGCAAGCAGCAGAACTTGGTTTGGAACTCAAGAGTGTCAGAATCCAGAACATGAATTTTTATTCACTATTCCCTGGTGCACACACTTTGAAAATCCTCTTTCTCTTTTCTCCTACTCTCATAATACCAAAAATATGATCTCTGTAATTAACAACCCTTCAAAAAAGCTGTGAGAGCTGGAGATAGAATATATTATACATTATTTTAACAAAGACAATCTAAATTTTTTGTATGAATTCTACAATTTAATTTCTTTTAAAATTGGATTTTTTAGGGGCGCCTGGGTGGCTCGGTGGGTTGGGCCTCTGCCTTCGGCTTGGGTCATGATCTCAGGGTCCTGGGATCCAGCCCCGCATTGGGCTCTCTGCTCGGCGTAGAGCCTGCTTCCCACTCTCTCTCTGCCTGCCTCTCTGCCTACTTGTGATCTCTCTCTCTCTGTGTCAAATAAATAAATAAAAAACCTTTACAATATGCTTTTTATTAAGACTAACAACTTATGGAAAATAGGGATGATTTAACTTTTCTTATCTGTAAGGGAATATACTACCATCTGGAAAAATGGAAAGACTGTTGACTTTTGCATTAGGCAGAAGTTGTGTTAGCCTTTTATTTGCTTCACAAGTTATATAACCTCTTGAAACTTTAATATTTTTATCTATTAAGTAAAATTAATAATACCTCCCTACTAGGGTGACTGAGGTTAGAACTAGTATTTGCAAAATATGTAGTCTGCTGTCTGGCACCATAATAGGCTCTTAGTAAATGTTAAATTGCTGATGGCTTTGATCAGATGACAAGTATCTTCAGAAATGATATAGGTTGATCAGCTGAAAATAGATTATTATTATATTTCATGAGACATGAATTAAGACAATATGTATTTTTGAGACTGAATGTTGTGTGTTTAGGAAAAATGTGATTTTTCTCATTTGGAATAAAAATGACATTCTGGAAGTCCTTGATATGACAGTGAGCTCTTTCAGAACAGTTTGCTGTTAAAGGGAAGAAGTGAGACACATGGCTTAGATTTATCTCTGAAATACACAATTTAACTTTTAAATGAAGGGGAAAAGTGCTTGGGGCAAAATGTGTTTTTGGTTTTTTTACAGACTAAACACCACGAACTTCTGCCATTCTTTCCCATATGCACTTAGTATATACTTGGGTTTACAGATCAGGGCAGGATTGCGTAAATGAACTGAGCCCTTATGTCATTGCATTTATTATTTAAGCCATCATGTTGGGTCAGCAACTGTGAGTGACAGGAGTTGCTGACCTCCAGGCAGTCCTCTGAGACAGGATGAAGAAGATACAGCCCTGACTTTCTTACCAAACTGCCCCTTAGGTATCAACCAATCAGCAATGAGTAAATGTGATTATTACTCCTGATGTGCTATGTGGATTATTAGAGGAAAAACAAAAATATGAATCAGTTTTCTTTCTTCTCTTCCATTTCTACTGACTTTATCTCCCATGAATTAGTGTTTGTCTTCATTAGAATACTAAGATATTTTGGTCCTTATTTGAACTACATGATTAAGGAAGCAAATCTAGAAAAAAAATAATCCTAGACTACATTGTTAAGACAAATATATATGACTTAGGGTATTTGGATATTAAAGATATTTGGGGGACTCTTATACCAAGAGAGCATATAAATATTTCTCCATCTGGGTGTCAGATAGTAGTAGTGACAGTTATGGTCTGACTGCTACACAATGAAGGATTATGAGTGTTGGGAAAAAGAAAGTCAGTCAGGTTATCTGGCCCTTGGGATAGAGTTGTCAGATTTAGCAAAAAACAAATAAACAAAAATATGGGATACCCAGTTAACACTGAATATCAGATAAACATCAATGACTTTTTAGTGTAAATATGTTCCAAATATTGAATGGTACATTATACGAAGTAAATATTGTTTATTATAAATTCACATTTATTATGTTTTTAATTCCACTGTAGTTAATATAGGAAACTCACATTTAACTGGGCATCCTCAATTTTATCTAACAACCCTATGGGAGTTTGACAAAGGCGGGTGTCAAGGCAGAGACCTGGGCACAAGACAGACAAATTGTGGGGCAAGCAGAAACACACACAAAGAGTTAGTATAAGGGGATCTTGAAAATGGGGAGAAACTTGTTTCAGGATAGAGAAACTGTTCAATCTGTTTGTAACAGGAATTTTGACTTTCTAGAATGTGTCCTTCTGACATCTTACTGACATTGCTGAATTAACCACCTTACCACACAAAGCACACCCTGGCAGATTCTTTGGGTTGAACAGCGTGCATAGTGGTCCAGTGGAGAAAGCCCTGGGCTGTGATGGAAACTCGTTTCTGCCAATTATTAGTAGCACAACTAGGTGAGTAAACTAATCTCTGTAAACTCTAGGATCCTAAAATATATCTAAAATGTATCTCCATCTAAAATGGAGAGGTGTTGAACTGGATTACTCATTCTAAAACTTGTTACTGGTTAAGTACCTAAAAGTCATCAAATCCCTCTTCCTGTGTCTTCCATCTTTCCCTCTCTTCTTCTTTCTCATTAGTACCCAAACCTCTTTTAGTCGACTGAATTACCTAAATAAATAAGTGTCTTTAATTTCATATCATCTGTTCCTCCACTGGTGACATATCTCCTTCTTTTTAGCCAAACATCTTGAAAGAATATTCCCTGCTGGTTGTATCTTTGTTTTCTTTGTCCTCTCTACTTCCCAGTCTAGTTAAGATCACTAACAACCTTGTAACTGAAATCAAATGGATGCTTTTCAGGATTTTTCCTCCATGACTTTTCTGTAGCATCTGGCAGGACTGGTGCACCCCTCCTTATCTATGCACTCTATATGCTCATTTTCTTTGGCTTTGAGACAGTCTACCAGTGTTTGCAGACTCCTCCTCCTCTGCATATTCTTTATATATGGACATTTAGGAAGCTTTTCTCCTGGCTCTCTACTCTGTTTGCAAATTGTCCTTTCACTGGCTTATGCATTGTCAGGGCTTCTATTGGCATCCTTAATGCTGATTAACTACAATTGTAAATCTCCAGCCAGATTTCTCTTGTGAGCTCTGTACTGCTGTTTCCAACTATGGGATACCTGGAGTTGATACATCCTTTGGCCACCTCACTTTCAGTATGGCCTAAACATCTGTTGCTCCTATACCAGCAGGATATAAAAAGAATGTCATTTATTTTTTTTTTCTGACAACAAAGAAGATGGTAAAGGAAGCAAGATGTAACTCCTGTTTTTGTTTGTTTGTTTGTTTTTTAAGATTTATTTATCCATTTCAGAGAGAGAGGGAGAAAGTATGAATAGTAGGGGTAGAGGGAGAGAGAAAGAGAATCTTTTTTTTTTTTTTAAGATTTTATTTATTTATTTGACAGTGAGAGAGGGAACATAAGCGCAGGGAGTGGCAGAGGGATAAGCAGGCTTCCTGCTGAGCAGGGAGCCCAGAGTGGGGCTCCATCCCAGGACCCTGAGATCATGACCTGAGCCAAAACCAAGAATTGGATGCTCAACCAACTGAGCCACCCAGGTTCCCTTAACTCCTGTTTAAACCCCTATTACTCACATAAATGTTTTCTGACTACAGAGAATAGCCTTTTGCAATTATAATGATTTGTTGCTGAAAGGTAAATATATTGATGATGGTTGCAATTACGGAGTATATTTTTTGTCTAGCCATGTGCCTTTACAAGAGGTATTCCCATAGTCTCTACTTGTTTATTCATTGTCTCAGAGTCATATCCTACTGATAATATTCTATATGCTCTTTTGATTATACAGAATTTTGTAAATACTTATTAATTTAGTCATGTACAAAGTGATTGCTCTGGTTACTGTGTTATCAACGCTTAGCATAGCTTGGGCTCATGAGGCAGTGTCCCAAGATGCATTTGGTGATGGTACATTCTTCCCTCATACACCTGCTGCCAGCTAAATAAGGACATTTATTAGAGACCTCTGCACAGGAGTGATTATGCACATTTTGGGCATACATCAATTTACCAAGGGTTAAGCTTCTCAAGAATTATTCTGAACACATTTTATAAAGAAAGCACATTTTGTAGTGATTTACATTATAATTTCAGGGATGCGTGCCCTCATTAAAAATGTTGGCACTAAGGCAAATTAAAATCATTCTTTAATGTAAAAAACTCTGCAATAACATATTTATTTAGGAAAGAATGATTTCTGAAAAATTATCCACAAGATATCAGAAATAACTGAAATGGCCTTACTGGATCATCTTAATTTCACAAAATTTTGAGATAAGAAATTACACTAAAAATAAACAACAAAATAATAGTCATAATTTCCACAGTTTTGTTTGTATTGTTTTATTTTTGAAAGGAAGAGGTTTTCTTGGGGTGGAATGAAGGTCATAAGAAGGGATTGTCTTAGTCCACTCAGGCTATAATAACAAAATAGCATAGACTGGGTGGCTTAAACAAAAGACACTTATTTCCTCACAGTTCTGGGGGCTGAAAGTCCAAGATAAGGATGTTAGTGTGGTTGAGTTCTGGTGAGGATCCTCTTCCAAGCTTGTAGATATCTGCATCATACTGTATACAAATGGCAAGAGGGCAAGAACAAGCCCTCTGGTCTCTTTTTGAAGGGCACTAATCCCATCATGAGAACCCCACCCTCATGACCTCATGTAAAACTGATTACCTCTTCAGAGCTCCACCTCCTAATACCATCACATTGGGGGTTAGGACTTCAAAGTATGAATTTTAGATGGACACAATTCAGTCTTTAAAGAAAATATTCTGCATATCTACAAATTGGCAGCAGACTTTTCTGTTTTGAGATAAAGAGTGTATAGCTGAATACATACTAGACTAAACAGTTAAACTGAGAATCACATCTTAATAGATTATTATTCTGTTTGTCTCAAGAAATCTATGGCCCTGAATAAGTCGGTGCCAATAAGTTTTATTGTATTCTTTAGACTCTTGTACACCTGGAAGAAGGAAAGTCTATAACCCCTGATAAAGGCTACCTTTTGTAGCATTTTGAGTTGACCTTGTGTCATTTCTCTGTATGCACTTACTTGGACACAGAATAAAACTGAGAAAGGTAAAGAAATGAACGACTGTGGGACGCCTGGGTGGCTCAGTTGGTTGGGCGGCTGCCTTCGGCTCAGGTCATGATCCCGGTGTCCTGGGATCGAGTCCCACATCAGGCTCCTTGCTCGGCAGGGAGTCTGCTTCTCCCTCTGCCTCTGCCTGCCTCTCTGTCTGCCTGTGCTCACTCTCTCTCTCTCTAATAAATAAATTAAAAAAAAAAAAAGAAATGAACGACTGAAATGAACCTGGTCTGACTTTTCATTCTTTTAAAATCTTGCTGGGGTTGGTATTTTCTGTGGAGTTTAACCATTTCAATGGAACTTAGAGTTATGGCATTGAGGAAAAAGAACTAATTTTGATGACGGTAGGAGTACTTTGATTTTTCATAAAAACTCACATCCACACTGAGACAAGACGTGTGCATGAGTATTTGTAACGACATTATTCATCATAGCCCCAAACTGGAAATAATCCAAATGACCATCAATTAGTGAATGGACAAGCATACAATAGGATACTAGAAGGAATATAGAAGGAATGTATTACCGATATAAGCTACAGTGTAATTAAGCCTCGAAAACATTTAGCTTGGCAAAAAAAAAAAAAAAAAAAAAAAGTGCATAAGACTATGTATTCTATAATTTTGTGTATGTACAACATTGAGAAGAGACAAATTTGTAGAGACACAAAGCGGTTCAGTGATCGCTGGGGGCTGGGATGGGATAAAAACTGACTGCAAACAAGGGGCACAAGGAAACTTTTGGAAGTGATAGAAATGCTCTGAAATTGTATCGTGATGGGTGCACAATTCTATAAATCTAAAAAGCATTGAATTCTACACCTACAATGGGTGAATTTATGATGTATCAATTATACTTCAATAAAGTTGTTGAAAAAAACCTAACTGCTAATAAAGCTTCCTATTCTTTCTGCGGAACTGTTGAGAATATGTATCTTTGGGAATTGTCTTTGCTCTGGTCCAGCCGACAGTTCTCTTCTTCTAGATTATACTGATCTTAATACCATGGTCTTTTCACATATCCTCTGGAGTCCATTCAGAAGCATTACTCGCCAATTGGACACTTACTTTCTTTGGAAAGAGGTGAGGAGGGAGATGGGGCTACTCTGACCACAGATATTATCTGTGACTTTCAGGCACAAGCTGCTTAGTAGAATGACAGGAATTGTAAACACATTAATTGGGAGGCACTGGGTGAGGACCTCTGTCTTTTCTGGCACTGTCAGCCAAAGTGGTGTGGCCTTGGCAAATAAATCTCATAGCTGTGCTTGATTCCCATTATGAGCCACAGGGGTACAGTTCCTGACATCTCGAAATTCTTGAATAATGTCCGTCAGCACTTTGCTATCGACATACTGCACACTGAGCACGTTCTTGCTTGAGGAACACTCTGCTCATCTCTACATCAGAATCTTTGGAGAAAATGCAGAGCACTGTTGAAAAGCAGATAATAAACAGTAATGGAGCAAGAACGGGGCCGTGTGAGTGCTGTTAGTCACCGTAAATGCATCTGATATCCTCTCTGTAATCTCTCACCATGACTGCTTTGTGCAGAGAGCAAACGATGTTTATAAACTTGTCTGGGTAGCCAGTCTTTCACGGGGTTTTTCCACATGCTAATTTAGTTAATAGAATCAAATGCCTAGGTTTAGTTCACAAAGAGAACATAAAATCAAAACGTAGTTCCTGCCGCTTGTTCTACAGGCACGTAAAAGAAGGGAAATAATGTTGAATTTTCTATGTCGTGCTAATTGGATCATTGTGAATGATACATACGGAGGCACTGAATTAGTCTCTGATTTGAGACCTAATAAAAACAGAAGGAACAATGTCATGCAGGAGATCCTATGGAAACATTGCTATAAGGCGATGCAACTGTGCTCTTCATAAATAAATATCTTACATGACACTTCATGTGGATACTGCTTTCATAGGGTGTAATTCGACTACAGTGCATCTAAATCTGTAAAGGGCCAACTCATTCCATAGTGTAAACCTTTAGACAAATAGAATCACAATATTAGGAGTTGTAAAAGTGAAAAATGAAGGCCCAACTTAAGGAAATTGAATTTGATATCAGAGATACAATATCTTCACTTCTTAAAACTAAATCATCAAAACATGAGGAGGGATAAGATAAAATAGTCCACGCTTTCTGAGAGAGTTGAATTTTGAATGTTGGTTGGAAGAGTTAAGGAACAAATTCAGGAGGAGGTAGACAGACTTGGTCTGTTTCAAATGGGGTAAAACCTGGCCAGCTAGGAAAGAAAATGGGGTTGGGAGAAGCATTCCAGGATGTACTGACTATGGGGGTATGAATGCTAAAGTATGCTTTGTGAGCAGTGAGGAGAACGGTCTGGCTGTTTCAGAAAATATATTGCGGAGTCATGGGGGATAAAGTTGGAAAGGGTCTTATACTTTGTGGATTGTCTTGAATGCTGTAACGACGGGTTTAGATATAATTTAGATATTATTACCTAGACAGTAGTAAACCAAGTATGGTTTTGAATTGAGATGTGACCATATGCAGATAGTATTCTAAAAATAATGCGCCATCTTTATAGAGAAGGGATTGGAAGAGAAAGACCTTGAATTCTGAGGGGTTCCTTAGGAAAATGAACTGAGAAACAGACATGGAATAAAAGTAGATAGGTGTGGAGTGGAAACTAAAAAATGTCCTCTTTGCCATTCTTCCAGTATTCAAGTTAACCCCATAATTATTATACATCTGGATTAATAGAAGAGTGACTGTAGCTTTGACAAAAAAAATATTAATCAAGAAGGAGAGCTAGCAGAAAGGAAAATGATGAGTTTTAAGTAATGAATGTTGAATGCAGTGTGTTGAGCACATACGTAAGGAGGTCACTGGCAGGCAGCTCCAAAAGTACCTCCAGTGACTGCTTTCTTTGCTGTTGTGCTGTTTGCTGTATACCAGATGCCTGTGGCAAGACCTGCGTAGAGTAAGTGTCTTATACATATTAGGTGAATGACTTGAAAGAAGTAAATGTATAATAATGGTGACTTGGTAAAATGTCAAGAACACAGATTTGGAAATCCTCTGCACAGAGATCCTGGTTCAAATTGTGAGAAATGATAAAGGTTTTAAATCAGTGTCAGGAAGGGAGGAAAAGAGAGGAGAGGAAAGGAGAAAGGGAAGGGGAAAGGGAGGAAGTAGAAGGGAGGGAGGGTAGGAGGGAGAACAGGGGAAGAAGAAAGAAAATGACCAAGAGCCAAGTCTTGGGACAGTATACTAGTGGGGAAGTATAACAAGACAAGGACCCCACAAAAGAAACTATACAGGTCAGAGAGATAGTATCTTCAATTTATAAAATTTCTACAATTTAAAACCAGTGGGCAAAAACAACACTTTAGTGGTAGTTTTTTTTTTTTTTTAAGATTTTACTTATTTATTTGACAGAGAGAGGCACAGCAAGAGAAAGAACACAAGCAGGGGGAGTGGGAGGAGGAGAAGCAGGCTTCTGGCAGAGTGTGGAGCCCGATGTGGGGCTCAATCCTAGGACCCTGGGATCAGGACCTGAGCCGAAGGCAGATGCTTAATGACTGACCCACCCAGGCATCCCACTTTAGTGGTAGTTTTAGAAGAAAAACTACCCTTAATCCTACTTTATTTTTTAAAAAGTTAATTATGTGAGACTTGAATATCCTTGGTTGCTATAAAATTTTCTCTTGGAAGCTATATGGAAAACGAAGGCATAATAGTGTGTGCTTCAGTATCATATGTGTTGTACCATTCACTATTTTTCTTGTTTGCTGAAAGTGAAGAAAATATGTGTTACACGTGTATTTTGATGAACATTGAACAGTGACAAGCAAAGCATGTTCACTTCCTCTAGGGTGATATTTTATTCCAGTTTTGATTATACAAAAATTAACTTTGGAAGCTGAATTAAGTATACTTTAAAAAAATCTCCATCAAGTGAGTTGTGTGTAGTCCAATCCTAGAACACATTTCTTGTGAGTTTCCAGAAGGGATTTTTAGCCACACCATCAATAAAATACCATCCATATTTTTCTTACAGTAGGAGTAGAGGAGTCTCAGTTTTTTACTCCTTAAAATAACTTTTAAGACATTGTCCTTGAAATCTTAACCAACTTGAGACAATAATTAGATTTTTTTTAGCATTAATATGCAGTATCCATAACTGATTTTGGCTATAAATGCTGAAAATTTGTTATAATGAGAAAGGTTAGAAATTTTCTCTTGAAATTTCAGATTCGGTATACTCTATGCTTAAAGTATATCTGCCAAACAGCCAAGATCCACTGACAGTTATAATTTTTTCAAGTTTGACACAGTTGGTCTTTTCTCTGGTGTTTCAAAAATAGGTCACTTGGTCTTTCAGCTCATAAATTTAGCCAAGCATATTTCCTTTTGAGAATCAAAGGACCTCAATATGCAACACAAGTATTTTTTGATCCACATACATATCTTCACAAAGCAAAGGAAAAAAAAAACACTGGTATGTCATATACTGTTATTCTCATTTATCTTGAGATAAATTTATTTATTCTATCTATCTGTTATCTTGATAGTGACATGAGTTCTTCTCTAAGAGAACTTGGCAGCATTTGGAAGTTCATTGCTTTGGGACAAATAGCCCAGGTCATCTAAAGTGATGATTTTTCTTCCTTTCCAAGTCTTTTGCTAGCAATTTAGATTACCAAACCCAATATTTCTAGACTAGGAAAAGCATATACTATAATCCTTCTCCTCCGTAATTCTGACCCTTTGTTTGGAAAAACTTTGATAGAATCAGGAAGATAATAGATCTTTGTGGTCATTGCTAAAGTTCATAAAAAGAGCATTTTTATTCAATAGAATCTTTAAACATTCAGAATAAACTAATACTTGAATAGACTCTCCCAGTGATAGAACCATACCAAGTGAACCAAAGAAAACAAAAGGTAAGGATGATTTTCTTTTTTCTGCTGAGTTATCTGTTTGAAGACTGACTACAGAAATTACACAAAGAAAAACCATGATGTTCTTTAATAAGGAATACTATTTTTTCCATAAAAAAACACCATAGTGTTTGTTTCATAAGAGTTTTGGAAACATTCAGAATACAAGGTTTAATACAAGCCACCAAAGAAGTTAAGTTTTTTATGTTTTGAGATTAAAGTGCTATTTCACATAAAATTTTCACAGTCTATGAGGATCCTTGGTTATAGGTTTTAGTAATTGCCAACTTCAAGTGTGGGCCAAATAATAGTTTGGGATTTTTTTTAGACTTGTATGATTTTTATTAAATTTTTTTTCTTCCAGTGCCTTTCAAGAAGGTCATTTGGTACCATTGTTCTGTATTTGAACTATACTGAGAAATCTGGGCATCATCTTTTTACAATGTTTGTGACTCTTGGTATCACTCTTATAATATTTTGGAGTTTTCTTTTTGCTAACATTGATAGTTACCCTACTCTTCCCCCAAAGCAAAAATGCCTCATTCCCCCATCACTTTATTTATTTATTTTTTTAAAGATTTTATTTATTTGACAGACAGAGATCACAAGTAGGCAGAGAAGCAGGCAGAGAGAGAGGAGGAAGCAGGCCCCCCGCTGAGCAGAGAGCCCCATGCAGGGCTCAATCCCAGGACTCTGGGATCACGACCTGGGCAGAGGTCCCAACCCACTGAGCCACCCAGGTGCCACCCCCATCACTTTAAAGAACTTATAAAAACTGGAGATGGCTGAGAGGAATCTGGTATTACTTTTACAGAGGTCTAGAAACTAAGCTGTGTGTGGGAAGAGGCTTTCTTATTCACCATTCAATCCCTTCAGCTAGAAGAGTTGATGAGTCCTTGCTCAGAAAATATCTGTTGAGTAAATTTTTTAAGTGAATATTTGTTTCATGTCATCAGTGATGTCAAGAGTGGGCAATGGATGGTGGGGTTGACTGTTTGAAATATATATGAGCTCCAACAAGTATTTTAGGTAATTTTCCATGTATAGCTACTCATTTAGACCCATTTAAAGGTACCTGGAGCCAAATTCAAATGACTTTATTTATTTATTTATTTTTATAGTTTTAAAGATTTCATTCATTTATTTATTTTAGAGATAGTGAGAGCCTGAAGGGAGAGGAGAAGAGTAGAGAGTGAGGGAGAGGAAGAGAGGGAGAGAATATCCAGCAGACTTCCCACTAAGTGAGGAGCCTGAGGCTGGGTTCCATCCCAGGATCCTGAGATTATGACCTGAGGCAAACCAAGAGTTGGACACATAACTGACTGAGCCACCTAGGACCCTTGATCTTAGTTTTAAATCTGTCTTCTAGCTTGCTTAGTCAGAATGAACCATAGCTCATGGAAAAGGAAGATGTATTATCATAAATAGATTTCATGACCCCCACCACCCCCTTTTTGATATTATAGTAGATTCAAATATGTTAATTTCTAAAACATAAAATATTACATTTCAATAAGAAATAAAAATCAATAAAAAATACATCACACATGAGTTATGTTAAATATAAGATGTAATTATTAAATGTGGCATGAAGTATAGTACTTATTATGAATGTATTCTTATGCCATTTCTTGTACACCCAAAGTTAGGAGTATTTGTTTTGATATTAATTTTATGTATTCCATATTATGAAAGTTACCTGTATTTTAAAAATTTTTTCCAAGTTTGTAGTTCTATTATTAAATATATTTCTTTGAAGGAAACATTCCCTGATTTATCTACCAGATTTATATCTGAACTTCTAAGGGGACATCTTGTTCTCTGCCTTCTTTTCCCCAGAATGCTGTTAAATATAAGCAAAGGGAGAAGAGAATTTGGACTTGGTGTTTACCAGTATGCCAAATGTAATTGAGGTCAAGCAGAATGATGAGTACAACTGAAGTCTTTGTGATTTGGCAAGAAGGTGATTGTTAGATACCCATGGAAAGAACAGTTTTATAGCTAAATGAGGATGGAAACCAGATTGGAAAGCAAAGATAAGATACGTTTGAACCCATCAGACAGAATAAAATGTAAAAATCTGAGAATACCAATTGCTGCAAGGCTGGGAGGAAGCTTCAAACATTAACAGTGGGAGAACACATTGGAAGAACTATGTTGGAGAGGCAATTGATACTATCTACAGTATCTAGTAAAGATGAAAATACACATGGCCTGAGGTCCAGATATTGAACATCTGGCTAATTACTTTAGAGAAACTTTTACCCATGCCCATAAAAGACATGTACTAAAATGTTGACATTATATTTGGTAGTGAACAATTGGAAGTAACATGAATGTCCATGATAAGGGAAAGATAAATAACTTGTGTCTTATTTATATGATGAATATTACCCATCAGGTGAAATGAAGAAATTGAAGTTATATATCAATATGGATAAGCCAAGTATAGAAATAATATATAAAATATATTTATTGAACAAATTTCAGAATGGAACGTACAGTATGGTATCATATACTCAAAACACTCAAAGGAACACTATTTTAAAAACTACGTATACATGGGGCGCCTGGGTGGCTCAGTGGGTTAAAGCCTCTACCTTCGGCTCAGGTCATGATCTCAGGTCCTGGGATCGAGCCCCGCATCGGGCTCTCTGCTCAGCATTGAGCCTGCTTCCTCCTCTCTCTGCCTGCCTCTCTGCCTGTCAAATAAATAAATAAAATCTTTAAAACAAAAAACAAAAAAAAACTACATATACATGTAAAAAGACTACAAAGACCCATACATATGTAGTAAAGGTTGTGAATGACTTCTTATTTTACTCTCTATATTTTTGAAATCTTTTACTAAAACATGAAAGTGGAGATTATTTTTCAATTTGGGGAGGCATAATTATATTTGAAGTTAGAGGGTGCTAAGAAAGAGGGAGAATTTTAAGACTCTAGAGATTGGGGATAAAACATGGCCCTCTGAATATGAAGCATATAGGATCTCAGGCTCAGAGAAGAGTTGACTGTGAGATCCATGCCACATTTTACTTTGTACATCTTATGACACCATCTATCTCCCACATCTGTGTCTTGTTGATTTTCGTGCATCTGGTGCTGAGCACAGGGCCTGACAGCTAATCAGTGTTTGCAGGAAGGAAGTTTGGGAAAAATGAAAGGAAAAAAGAAAAATTGGGGACTGTGAAAAAGGGAAGAAAAGAAAGAGGAAGACAGTCAATGACAGCAAAGAAGACTTGAAGGAAAGAATAAATCAGAGATGAATTGAGGAAAAGACAAAAGATGTGGCATTTGTTCTGTGTAGTCAAGAAGTATGTTTCCTGTTAAGAATGGAATGGCTTAAAAAAAACTTGAATTTATCTTCTTTTTCAAACACTTGCATCATGTTCTCTTGGTAGTGGAGCCCAACTACATCACTAAAACTTAAATTCAGTTATGAGGGAAAAATGACAATTTGGGAAAAATAATCGCCAGATCTACTGAACTGTAAGAGGTAACTTGCACCTGTAAGAGGTATGTGAAAGGGAAGCAGACATAGAGGGAATTTTGTGAACCTTATAATAAGTCACAGAGTTTATAAAAGATGGTTGATTTATTGATAGACTTGATCTGAGTTAGAAAACTCTTTAGCAATCACCTTATTTTGCATTATTATGAGGAATATGAAGCCATATGCATTGGACAATTTACATACATACAAATAGTGCTGCATCAATAATGGGTAGTGTTGCCTTGAACTATGAATCATTCTGTGTGGATAATAGTAAAGCCACATTAAAACTCCCACTAGGGTTGCCCCAGGATCTGTAATTAGAGTCAACCTTGACTTGATTCTTTGGTTGTATCCATTTCATACTACTGCAGATGTCAGAGGACTAAGGCCAGGACAGATGTTGACTACAGGCCATTTGTAATTGAGTTATCACACATGATAAATCATCAAATAATTCTGAGATAATTGCCCAGCCAAATAAATAACACCAAATAAGTCTGAGATAATTTTTGTCTGCTGGAAAACAAATCTCAGGGTTTTATGACATACAGAATTTCAGTGTCAAAAAAAATTGTAGTTGATAGGCAATCAAATTAGTGGGTACTTTCAGATTTTCTGCATTGTTTTTTTTTTTTCTTGGACTAGAAGATCTAAAAGCACCAAGTAAATAGAATTATAATGTATTAGAAAAGATGAACATCTATTAATATTCCACAAAATTCAGTAGTGTGCATCTGGTACCCATTACATATAATTGGAACCAATTTTTACTATGTTTTTATCATGTGTTTGATCTAAAAGTAATCATGGGATGGATTCAGGAAACATGTAAAATAGTATAAATATAGAGTGGGCAACTATGGTCTCTTGGCAGGTCCAGTCTACCACTTGCTTTTGGTTGGATGTGTACTAAGAATAGTTTTTACATTTTTAAGTGGTTGAAGAGGTCTAAATAAGAGTAATATTTTATGACATAAGAAAATTAAGAAATACAATTTTTTGTCCATAAATAAAGTTTTATTGGAACATAGCCATACTCATTCACTTATATATCTTCTATGGTTGCTTTCACACTAACAGCCAGACTCCAGTAGTTGTGACAAAGATCACATACGTGGTCCACAAGTTCTAAAATATTTGCTCTATGGGCCTTTACAGAAGGAGTTTGCTGACCCCTGGTCTAAATATGTTATTTTGTAATTATGTTGTACTTTTCCTTCCTGAGATTGGCATAAACAACTCTTTGGGTCACTTGACAGTCTTGGGGTTTGGCTGGTCAGCAACCATCACATTAATCGTCCTCCCAAGGCCACAAGACAGAGAATAGACAATTATATAACAGTCATCCATGGAGGAAATAATGGCAATAATCATGTAGAATTTCCTGAGCACAGCAAGAGGAGCTATTGAAAGCATACTTCCATTACAGGTCTTTTAGCTCTTGCTGGAAAAAAGGATCTTATTTAAGCAACTTGTTGAGAATGCTTTACAAGTAATATTGGTAGTCATAGACAAAGAAAATAGAGTTGGTATTTCCTTAGAACCCTGAATAGAAGTTGCTAGATGAATATCTGCTTTCTTATTCCTTATTTTGGATGTGAGCTTGTATAGCTGAACTTTGTCCTGTGTATTCTGCTCTTGTTTTTTAGTGTTTAATAGCTCAATTAAAAAAAAGAATTCTTACATGAAACTAGCTGTCAGTGCACAGAGTTTGCTCATTTTTTGGTGCTTGTTGTTTTAATTGCCTGACCACTTTGGCTCTGTAATGCTCTTTACTGTAAATTCTACACCCACTTTGGTCTTTGTGTTTTTGTTTCAATGCGCTGAGGTTGGTCTGTGTCACTGGGCATTGAACATGGGGTGAAATGTCCCCACATACTATAAAGGAACCATAGAACCATTAAGAACACAGGAAAAACTTTTCCTTGGGATTTGACCACGTCAGAGTAATTTCTCTGCCTTGCTGAGGAAAAGTCCAGAAATGATGTTTTCCTAATAAAACTTATTTTCAATTATTGAATTTTATTGGAAATGTCTAACATTGCTATTGGCTTACCCGTTGCTTTCAAACAGATGTGATTTTGTGTTTTCATAATTATTGGATTCAGAAATACCTACATGAGGTAAAGACATTTTTTTTTTTTTTTTTTTTTTTAATGTCAGGGCTGTGGAGCTTTTGCTTCCTTTGATGGCATTGAAGCCTGTTTAAGCAGCCAGGCAACTCAGTGAAGCTCAAAAACGATGAAAGACAGAATGGAAATGGCAATTTCTGTATTGCTTCTGGAGAACTTCAAGAGAAGTTTGATACCACCATGCTTGTCTTCTGACACAAATTCGTTCAATTTTCAGTACAGAGTTTAATATTGTTATAAAACCAATTTGTTTGCAGTTTCCTCCTCTCCTTCTCCTCTCCTTTCTCTCTTTCCTTCATCTTCTTTCCTTATTTCTTCCTTTCCCCTATTCTTTTCCTCATGTTCAAAGAGAAGTTTCCTTTCTTTTTTTTATTAAATTATTGTTTCTTAGATTAATATGGATCATGATTTCAGTTTCATTGTCCAAAATGGTGTGTGTCAGATGCACTGTCACCACTCATGCAAACAGGGGAACAGTTAAAGAAACAAATTGTAGGGGCGCCTGGGTGGCTCAGTGGATTAAAGCCTCTGCCTTCAGCTCGGGTCCTGATCCCGGGGTCCTGGGATCGAGCCCTGCATCGGGCTCTCTGCTCAGCATTGAGCCTGCTCCCTCCTTTCTCTCTGCCTATTTGTGATCTGTCTATCAAATAAATAAATAAAATCTTAAAAAAAAAGAAACAAATTGTGAGTGTGTTTTAGCTCTAAGTAGAAATATTTAGGCAAACTTCATCTATCTTACCTCTTTCTACCTCTGTGTCTTCCTTCGCTTCTTTTCTTTGATGGTGCTCCTTCCTACTCAGTTTTTACGTGGTTTCTTTCTCCATTCCATTCTATCTTCTCTTTCCTCCTGGTTCTTCTCTTCCTTTTCTCTCTATAATGTGGTAATGTATTGACTTTCTATTGCTATAAGATATTCTGCCAAGTCAGTGGCTTAAAACAAGTCAGTGGCTTAAGACAACACCCACTTATAGCTCACAGTTCTATAAGTCAGTGTCCAGGTGTACTTGATAGAGTTCTCTGCTTAGAGTCTCAAAAGTTTGGTTAATCTGCAGCCTCCAGAGAAAAATCTGCTTCTAAGTTCATTCAAGTTGGCAGAATTTGGTGTCCTATGCTTGTAGGAACTTGGCCTCTACTTTCTCACTGGTTGTTGGCCATACCTCTCCCAGCTCTTAGTGGTCACTCTTGGGTCCTTGTCCCCACAGCCCATTCCATCTTTGCAATAGAGAACTTCACTTATAAGAACCCCTCTCATACTTTGAATCTGACTTTCCTTCCCACTACCAGTTGGAGAAAACTCTGCTTTTAGAGGGCTCATGTGACTAGGGTAAGTCCACAGGAATAATCTCCTGGTGATTATGTTAACTGGTAATCTTAATTATAAACACAAAATCCTTTTTGCCATGTGAGGTAGCAGTCACAGGGCTAATGCCAAGAGGTGCAGGTTAAGGGGGTCATTTTAGAATTTTGCTTAACACAAATAACAACGTTTATTTCCTTCTTTTGGGGACAGATATATATGACATTGATAGTGATGAAAGTTGACCCTGCCTTTTATATATAAGGAACCTCACTGATATCCTTAATAAGGTTAGTTGAATCAGATGTTATCAGATATGTGAGACTGGAATAGGGCTTTATGACTTCTGCTAAAGTGTTTTCTTTATTTCTTTTTTTTACTTTTTAAAATATTTTATTTATTTATTTAACAGAGAGAGAGCACAAGCAGGCAGAACAGCAGGCAGAGGGAGAGGGAAAATCAGGCTCCCCACTGAGTCTAATGTGGAGCTGAATCTCAGGACCCTGAGATCATGACCTGAGCTGAAGGCAGACACTTAACTGAATGAGCCATCCAGGCACCCCTGTTGGTGCTCTTCTTTTAAAAGTTGTAGAATGCAGAATTCTACTTTTTTTTCGACTTTGAACCTGATCAAAGACTTTTCAACTTTGAAACTGATCAAAGACAAGTAATTAAAGGCTAGAAGGTAAGGAGTCATTGAGAAGAGCTTTTATTTATTCTTTTCTTAAGAGTTGGTATGAGCTGAATTGTGTTCCCCCATTCAGGATGTGACTCCCACATTCCACTCAGAATGTGACCTTATTTGGAAAGAGTGTCATTGTAGATGTAATTGTTAAAATGGGGTCATATAGAAGTGAGATAGGCTCCTAATGCAACATGACAGATTATCCTATGAATAAGGAGGATAACCTAGGAAAGCAAGCATACACAGGAAGAATGTCACCTGAAGATGAAGGCAGAGATTGAGGTGATGCTTCCACAAGCCAAGGAATGACAAGGGTTACCAGCAAACCTCTAGGAGCTAGAGGAGAGACATGGAACAGATTCTCCCTCACAGAACTCAAAGCAAACCAGTTTTGCTGACATCTTGACTTTGAACTCTTAGCTCCAGAACTATGGAACAATAAATTTCTGTTATTTAAGCTACCCAGTTCATGATATAACCTAGTTATATATTGATATAACTTCATAACTTAGTTATGGCAGCCCTAGCAAACTAATAAAAGAGTTTTTTTTAAAGTGATCCAAATTTTAAACCTGTAGTCTATCATATAAAAAAGTTACATTTTGAAGAGGTGCCATCTGAGTTCTAACAGATAATTGCTAAGTAGTCCAGCAAAAAAACATTTCAAAAACATTTCAGAAATTAAAGACAACTGGCTCTGGTAAAAATGTATCCTTTTTTGCATTCTGAACTCTTTTTAAATACTATTATACGAATAAGAAAAACATAACTGTTAACAGCTTGAAGTCAGCAACTAGGGTTCATCTTTGTACCCCTGGCCTGGTGGTTTATAGCAGGTACCTAATAAATAATTGTGGAACAAAAATATGCAAAAGAGGAAAGTTGATTCAAATAAAGCATCACAGCATCAGGTCAGAGAAGGCTCTAAAGAAACACACAAACAAAATATTTGTAATTGAGAAGCAAATACTTTAAATGCATGGGACCTTCTTAGGAGAAGTCCTAAGTTCATCAAATCACTCATTCAGCAAATATTTATTCTGGATGCATGAACTGCAAGGTACAGTACTGGGACATGGGGGTAGAATGGTAAATGAGAGAGACCAGAGCCAGGCCTCTTGAAGTTGACAGTTCAATGGAGAAGATTTGAAACAAATACACATTAGCAGATTTTTTAAATTAAAAATTCTCTTAAATGCTAGGAAGGAAACAGTCTTCCATTCTCGCTCCCTTTGGTAAAAATAAATTTTAAAAAATTAATGCAGATCTAGCTGCAATAATAAAATATTATAGAATGGGTAGCTTAAACAATAATTTATTTGCTTATACTTTTAGGGGCTAGAAGTCCAAAATCAGGGTGCCAGCCTTGTCCAGTTCTGGCCCCCTTTTCGCTATGTGTTCACATGGTTTTCCTTGGTGCCTGCGTGCAGAGAAAGCTATGGTGTCTCTTCCTCTTTTTATAAGGGTACCAGCTTTATCAGATTAGGGACTCACCCTTATGACCTCATTCAACTTTTATCACCACCTCACAGACCCTATCTCCAAGTATGGATTGGGTTTTAGGGCCTCAACATATGAATTTTGGGAGGACACAAATATTCATTGCATAAGTCCTTCAAATTATTCCCCCAGGAAGCAACTGGGATCTTGTTATAATGCAAAGCAGATCATATCACCCTTCACTCAAAAACTTCCAAGGGCTTCCCATTTCAGTCAGAGTAAAAACCAAAGAACCTGCTATGATGTCCAGGGTCCTGCTCTATCTGACCCTACCATTACTTCTCCAGCGTCATCCCTACAACTGTCCTGACCTTAGTCCACCTCAGCCAGAGCAGCTCTTTGCCTTCTTCAAACATCCCAGGCACTTTCCTGCCTCAGGGCCTTTGCACTTGATAGTCCTTCTGCCTGGAACCCTTTTTCCTTGAGTAGTCACAAGGAGATTCGCCCCTCCCCCCAGCTGTCTCTTCTCACATGTTACCCTCTCAGTAAAACATTCCCCAGCTCCAGTATCTAAAATAGTGTATCTAAATGTTTTTGATACTCATTCACTTACTTATTTTGCTCACTGTATGCTTTTCTGACTAAAATATTATCTTCATGGGGACGCCTGGGTGGCTCAGTTGGTTGAGCGGCTGCCTTCGGCTCAGGTCATGATCCCATGGGATCGAGTCCCGCATCGGGCTCCTTGCTCGGCAGGGAGCTTGCTTCTCCCTCTGCCTCTGCCTGCCTCTCTGTCTGCCTGTGCTCGCTCGCTCTCTCTCTCTAACTAATAAATTAAAAAAAAATTTAAAATATTATCTTCATGAATGAATGCATTTTTTGGTGTGCTTTGTTTACTGTTGTATCTGCAGCACTTAAAGCAGTTATTGGCATACACTAAATACACAAATATATTTGTGAGGTGAATGAAAAAACAAACAGGGTGTTGTGATAAGGAAGAGTGGGTGAGACCTGTCTAGGTTAATAAAAGATGGTCTGTCTCAGGAGGGACAATAAAATGTAAACCTGAAAAATAAGATGCCATCATGAAAAGAGACAGAGGGAGGGCAGTCATCTGGGAGGGGGGAGCAGGTGGGGAGGGGTATGCTTCACAAAAAGGGAAAAGTACATGCTGTGGGTTGGGAAAGGGTTTGGCACAGTTTGGGAAGTTAAAGTATTGATGAGATAATGAAGGAGATGAGGGGAAGGGTTTAAGATGAGGTTGCAGATGGAGGCAGCAGCCAACTTATAAAGCACCTTGTCCACCATACTAAGGAATTTACACCTTTATCTTTTTTCAGTGGGAAGCCACTGAAAGTTTTACGTAGGACCAGGGTAGGACTTGATACAGTATTTGTAAAAATAACCCTAGTCTATGTGAAAAGAAAGGTTTCAGGTGAGCAAGAATGGTGGTAGAGAGTATATTACAGTTGCCTAGGTAAGTTGATGGTACCTTGGATTTAATATTATCCTACCCTAGCTTTATTTACCCAATGCCAATTACTTAGTTGGCTTCTGTTATCGGCCTACAGCTGGAAGAGGGGCAGCAGACTATGGACATTCCTCTTGGACTAGTTACCACTCATCAGGTACAGGATATTTGAGGCTTAATGTTAAACATTAAGAGTTCTACAATGTTGGGACACCTGGGTGGCTCAGTCCGTTCAGCGTCTACCTTCAGCTTGGGTCATGATCCCAGGGTCCTGGGATCGAGTCCCATATTGGGCTCCTTGCTCAGCAGGAAGCCCATTTCTTCCTGTACATCTGCTTGCCGCTCCCTGCTTATGCTCTCTCTCTCTCTCTCTGACATATAAATAAATAAAATCCTAAAAAGAAAAAAAAAAAAAGAGGGGCGCCTGGGTGGCTAAAGCCTCTACCTTCAACTTAGGTCTCTGTCAAATAAATAAATAAAATCTTAAGAAAAAAAAAGAAAGAGTTCTACAGTGTTTATCTTAATTAGAAATACTCTTCTCAATTTATTTGGTAACCTCAATGGGGTCTAAGGGTGAGGATTACTTTTGAACTGGCATGCCTATCATTCCATGGATTCTATCTCTGCTGCATGATTTTTTGGAATATTGATTATGTGAGTAGAGCACAACAAATTAGATGCTTATTTTCTCCATCTGCCAAGTGGGAATTCTTGTTTTCAAGGGCTATCATTCTTTTGAGATAGAGACAACAGAGAAGATGAAATAAGTCAGCAGGTACAGCTCTAGAGATACAAGGTGATATGCAAAATTAAAAGTATTCTAAGGACTATTTAAGAACATTTCAGCTTAGACTCTCAAAGGAGTTCACCAGTTCTCTATTACTGGCCATGACTGTTCCAGCTGAAGAGGAAGGTAACTTGCAATGGTAAAGATCCCAGGGGTAACAAAGTTGAGCTCCCCAAAGTCCGTGGCCTGTTTTCTCAATTTTAATAAATATGCAATCCAATCTGCCTAGTCTAGGACAGAGCTAACATTTTATTTGGATGCAATACAGCATACAATTGCAATGGTTTTGACATATTCAGTTAGACAAGAGTTACCGAATCCCGCTCTTGTACAGAAAATTAACAACGGATGCTATTGCTGAATCTGAGTATCTAGATACAATAAATCCAAGGGCAATAAATCAAAGTAGGGAGCCCAATTAGCCAGCTCATACACAGATATAAAAATCTGTGAGTGTGAGTGAAGTTTCTGAGGGCAGTAACTTGGTGTATGACAGCATTGCCAAGACCTACTGGTGTATGGGCGCACAGGCCTGGACCCAGAACACAAACCGAATGGAAGATTCTGTATTCCTGTGTTGGTTACTGTCTTTAATAATTGTTGTCCTTTCTTTTGGTGATTGTCATGCTCAAGTTTATTTTTAAGCAAGATTATTATGAGTGAAGAATTGCTAATGATTTGTAAGTTGAGCAGGAGGCTTTAAGGAGCTCTGGCTGTGCTTAATAATTGACCAGCTGCTATCTAGAGGTCTGCTCCATTGACAGAAAATGTGGAAATTGAGTTGAAGAGGCCTTCAGTAGCTTTCCAGTAGAAACAGGGATTGTTGCTATGATCTCATGATGGGCCACGTTTCCTTTGAGAATTACATGCTTGAGAATATGGTCAATTTTTGCCTCATTTCCTCAGCTTGTCATGTTGACCCTTGACATATTTGTGATCTAAGAAGAATTTGCCAAGAAGACACTGTGTCTCTGCCTGCAGACCTCATATCATGTATAAAGAGCTTCCCCTGGTGTTCAGGTGTATTTCCACCAATGTCAAAAATTGATTTAGCTACAGTGTAATTTACAAACACTGGTCTGATGGTTCCTATATTAGGCAGCAGGAACTAGTATGTCTTGTGGGGCATATGACATAGTGGTGAAAAACTCTGGAGTCTATCTGTCTGGCTTCAAATATACAATGGGGCTCTTGTTCCCTCTGTGACCTTTACCAAGTTATTTGATTCCATGGGCCTCAGTTTTCTCAACTGTAAAATAAGGTTGATTCTGGTAACTTCCACATAGGTAATACTTAACGTCATGAAGTTGTGAGAATTGAATACATTAATTCACGTAAAGTACTTAGAAGTGTGCTGAGTGCATAGTAAGATCTCCATAATGTTACTTTTTATGATGTACCATGAGGCATAACATGACTGGAATGAGGTCAGAGGCCCAATAAACATCATATGAAAGAAAGAGTACCTAGAGTTTCCTAGAAGTGTTTCCTAGAATATGTGGTGACTTTGCTCTACGAGAGTTTAAAAAAGCACATAGTGTACTTAAGTAGCTACCCAGGGCTGAAAGATTACCAGTACATAGTATTGACATTGTAAAACGTTGGTATTCTAAATTATTGCTAGTTTAGTGCTATTCTGGGACTTTTATTCTATTCAAGTGTCCCACCAAATGTGATAAGTTTTCGAAAATATGCTGAAAACAAAGATTGAAGTTCATTGTTTCATGCCTACTTTAGGCACTCCCCACCCCGACCCTTTAAATGTCTCCCTATGACAAAGCTTCCACATACTCCTGCTGCTCCCCTGTTAATTCTTAATTTGGGGTTGATCCATTGATTGAGTCATTCATTCATCCAAAAAACTTTTTGAATGTCTAGTAATAATTATGGTTTTTATTAAGTGCAAATTCTGTGCCAAGCATTGTGAAAAGCACTTAAAAGTATATCTTACTTTGTTCTGAAAAGAATATTCAGAAGAAGGAATTACTATGCCTATTTTATAGATTAGGCTTAATGAAGTGCTATATCTTATCCAAAGTCATATAACTTGTAATTGGCAAAATTTGAACTCAAGCCCAGGACTGTAAAATCAAAGTACTGTGTTAAACGGCTTCCATGTTATCAGGCCCAATGCCAGGTACTGACAAAAATAAATGAGCCAGAGCCCCCAATTTTAAGATCAGTTTAGGTCAGGGATTAGTTATAAATACAAAGAATGACAACACAGTGGGATAGTGTTAATGTAATGTAAGGAAGGCTTTGCTTCAAATCTTTCCTTCCTCCATTATTACATCTATTCTTCTTTCTTATTAAAATTTTCCTGTGTGTCATGTTCCATTAGGTCAGGGCCCTAATCTCAGAGAGAGAATTGGTAAATAACTGAGGATATGGTTATCATGAGCTGGAGTCCTAGATGCTAAATATTTTACAGAGTGCTTCTAGAAATGGCATCTTATTGTAAAAGACTGACATCAGTAAGCATCTCAAGGGAAGGTTTATGGTTAGCTGCAGGGTTTATGGTAGGGTAGTCTTTGTGTCATTACATCAAATCATGAGGGCTGTCTTCTATGTTGAAACTCTGCATGTGGCCCCTTTATTTGTGCACAGAAGAATTCATCACCTCCATCCCTTATCTCTTTTCCCAAGCAAAGCTTCCCTGCCTTTTCTTCTTCACTACCTAAGTTCACCTTTGAAAGAAGGGAAGACAAAAAGTCTCAATATTTCACAAAACTGGATAATTTACTTTTGGAGTCAAATCTGGCAATGTGACCAGGAAATCTTTTGGGGAAAAAAAAAAAAAGCTCTTGGTATTTCCTGCTTCTTTGCAGATAATGAATTCAGAAAGGATGACCTCCCCCCACCGAGCTTAAAAAAATGTTTACCTACCCTTCTGTTTTCCAATCTAAACTGGTATGATAACATTCAGGAGGTCAACATTTGAAAATGGGTTTTGAAAAAGAAAACCACCCACACTCAAAAAACTATTTTCCTTCCTAGTAAATGTAATTTTAAATTTCAAAGACAGGATTTAGGTCAGTGGTTTGGGTCATTTTTTATTTTACCCAAACTGGGCCACCCTTCCCTTATTGTGAAATCCAGAGGAATCAGAAAGATGTCAGGTAATAAAAATCCAGCAAGGAAAAAAAAAAGTTGGAGTACATTCTGTCCAAAGTTGCATGCCCTTAAATTTTGCTGACTTCAGCAGGATTTGTACATAAGTAACGAAGGGCAGAATCTGGTCCACTGATTTTATTATCATTGAAGAGGAGATTTTTCTGACTGTAAAATGAAAAAAAAATATATATATATATATATATAATTTATGATTCAGACCCAGGCTGACAGGCTGAATAAGAGATTGAAACTTACTTGCTTGTGGCTTTAAATACAAATATATGGAAGTCACTGGAGACCAGGAGCACCCATGCATGACTGAAAGATACTCGGTTCCAACATGACCTTTCCATTCCCGGAGCATCCAAGGCATATGGATATGCTTTCAGACAGGGTCTGCAAGTGAAGTTTATTATGACATGGAGGCAAGATGAGGTGTGCTGGGCTGACTGGACAAGTGACCTTTCCAAGCTGTCAATCTCTGTTATCCTCATATATCATTTCAGTGCAAGACGGAAGCCAAGAAGACTGCTTTTTACCTTATACAGAAAGCTTTAGCTTGCTAGTACTGATGCTAAACCTGGACTGATGGACTTTTGATGGATGGAAAAATGTAGATAAGGTGCGAAATTGGTGTTCCCTTGAAAGCCCTTTACCATTTCCTTCTTTATTAACCCAACTTGCTGTACTACCATTTGAGCTTTCCTGCTTCTCACCTCCTGCATTTGCTTGACCATCTGATTTCATATGAATGTGCTACTTTATTGTACTAAATGCTCCAATGCTGTGGTCCTTTGGCTGACTGGGGACTATATTTCACATGAATCAAGTGATTCCAATCAATTGATATGTGTATTTTTGCTGTACGTGATTATTAATGTTTGCTGTATGTGACTATTAATGTATAGACTCTCATACTAGCAAGTTCAGCTTTACTAAGTTTTTTTTTTTTAATCATGCCTACTTTCTCTTTATGTAACACTGTCTTTTTAGAAGTTCCTATGTTTATTCAACAAATATAATCCAGTACTTGGTACATAGTAGACATTTAATTAATGTTTGCTGAATAGATGAATGGCTTCCTATTCATAGAAGATGTTGTATTTGAACTGGATTTTGAAGGATAGGTAGAATTAAATAAGTGAAC